>PVKC010010967.1:0-25337 GCA_004027635.1 Crocidura indochinensis
AAAAAAAAAAAAAAAAAAGAATCAAAACACAATATTTCTATGCTATATATGTATATTTTAAATAAACATATATGTAGAAAATATAGCATAATCCTGATAAATAGAAAAATAACTTCATATAGCATAGTTAGACAAATAGCAAAACTTTTGCAATTAGTGTCAAGTTTCAAAATAACTTTGATACAGGTTATCAGGTTTTGTAAAAAGTAATCAGTGTGCAATAGTAATTAAAAGGCTTGCAAATTAGTTTTATGATGAATCATGGAGGTACTAAATCTCTAGCTAAGATTTAATATCTACTAAAATATGTAAATAATCTTGCATGATTATTTAAAATTATATCTTGTATCTAAATAGCCCATGGAATGTTGACCTGTATCAGAAATAACTTATGAATTATTGTTAAGTAATATACAATTGAGGTACAGGCAAATTTTGCATTGTGTATACATTTTATATAAATATTAAGAGTTTAAAACATTTGATTAGTGTAAAATTATGAAGTTTTAAAAATACTATCTTACTAAAATGTATGACAATAAAGCTTATAGAGCTAAAATATGATAGTTTAAACTATTAATGTCAGAACTATAGTTTAGCAGACATGAATTGCATGTGTCTGACCCTGGATAAATCCCCACCTTAATTGGTTCCTTGATACCTGCTAGAAATTATTCTTAAAGGCAGAGTCAAGAGTGAGCCTCTATTTAGCGGTCTCAAACTCAATTTACCTGGGGGCCACAGGAGGCAAAGTCGGGGTGATCCTTGAGTGCAAAGTCAGTAGTAAGCCTTGAACATTGGGGGGTGTGACCCAAACAACTAAAACAAAACAAAACAAAACAATAAAAGATTCCTCTAGGACAGGGTCACAAAATGTTGTACAGAGGGCCGTTTGTAGCCCGTGGGTCGCAAGTTTGAGACCCCTGCCAATTTGGCCCTTAAAACAAAAAATAATTAATTAAAAGTAAATAAACAATTGATCATAAGCTATAAAATAAAATTGTTTTATATTTAACACATATTAATCATATAAGTTATGTAAAAGGGCAAAAATAGAAACATGTATTGTTTCACTAAAAATTTGCATTAACGGGCCGGAGCGGTGACAATAAAGGTAAGGTATCAGCTTTGCAAGCGCTAGCCAAGGAAGGACCGCGGTTCGATCCCCCGGCGTCCCTTATGGTCTCCCCAAGCCAGGGGCAATTTCTGAGCGCACACCCTGAGTATCAAACAGGTGTGCCCCCTCCCCAAAAAATAACATACAAAAAAGAAAAAAGATTGCATTAAATTAAATAAAAACATGTTTAGGTTTGGTTTTTATTTGTTTATTTTTCTTTTTTTATTATTTATATTTTTAGGGCCACACTCATTGGCACTCAGGGTTTAGTCGTGGCTCTGTGCTCAGAAATCATTCCTGGCAGACTCAGGGGATAACGTGGGTGCCGGGGATAGAACCTGGATTGGTCTTGTGCAAATCAAATGCCCTACCCACTGTGCTACCACTCTAGCCCATATATCACACTTTCTATTAGTCATTCGGTAAGGAATTTAACCACTTTCTCTTTCATTCAATTTTCTGCAATAGTGTGTTGTCTAAGATATTTTCATATAAGTAAAATTTACATGGTCTAGAAATATTGACACCTACATAAAGAATAAAACAAAACAAAGAAAATTTTAGATGAACAAAATTTGCTTTTACCACCAGAGATGATATATTGTTTTTTAAATATGCAGTTAAGTTTGACAAAATGAGTGTGATTTGGATACGCTGTTCATGGTACTCTTTATAAATTATTAATAAAATACTGATACATTAGAGCTTTATTAATGTACTTTAATTACATGGATAATAGACCTAAGACCTTAAAATTGTATACAAGAAAACTTAAGTGACACATTTAAAGACACTCTCAGAAGATATATCTTTTGAGATTCAACTACAACAGATTAATAAACAGAAGCAAAAGAAAATAAACTAAGCATTTCAAACTTAAAAGTTGTTTAGCTGATCAAAAGAAATAGTAGAAAAATGAAAAGGCAACCTGACTGAATTAGAGACTATATTGTTACACAATATATATAAAATAATTTTATATTAAAACACAAAAATGCATTTACCTCAGTACAGCAGGGGGAGTGGTAGTACAGTGGATAAGGCATTATCTTTTAATGCTACTGAACCGGGTTCAATCTCCCATATTGTCCCCTGAGCACTGTGAGGGGGTAGAGTGTTAGCCTTGCACGAGGCAACATGAGTTTGATTTCCAGTATCCTAAATGGTCTCCCAAATTTGCTCACACTGAGTTCTGAACACAGAAACAAATAACCCTTGAATGTCACCAGTTGTGATCCCCAACAGATATACCAATTAAGGAAAAAATATTACTTTGTGTTATTACTTTAAAGAATATAAACCTATGAATGTGCATGGATATAGACACCACTATTATCATAGCAGTATTATTGTATATAGTTAGCACATAGAAAAAATGTGGAAACCAATTTAAAAATCACTGGAAATGTAGGTTTTATATGAAATCTACCCATCTGCTAGGATGCACAATATCTCAATGTCACAAAGTCCCTGGAGGACTTACAGTTGTGAATGTGTACAGCTCTTAAAACCACTCGTTGAGTGGTTTGTGCATAGATTGAGTGCCTTTATTCCTCAATATACTCATTGAGGAATCCTTAAAAGACATTCATTACTTTTAGAAATCATTACAATTAAGGCCCTATAGGGTACTGGCTTGATATTGCAAACAAGATCAACAGATTGTTGTTCAAACCACTCAATAGTTGAAATTTTATCCCTAACTTCCACAAAGCACCAGGGTTATGGAAAAGTGAAAACATTCAGCAGTATCCTTAAATGGTGATAGGAGCACCGGAAAGGCTTCAAATACATCATAACTTGACATAAAAGAATTTAGTAATATTATCTAAGAATGGATTCATAGTAGCATATCTCTTCATGATAAGTGAACTAAGAATAATAAAATAGATATCCACTAAGATCCAAGAAAATTTTATGGAAGCAAGAAAGTGGCAAATTCAAATTGAAGTGAAGATATTTGAATGGAACAAGACATTTGTTCCCTAGCACTACTAGGAGTGAACCCTGAGGACTCTTAAGAGTGAATCCTGAGCACAGAGACAGGAGTAAGCCCTAAAGCATTACCAAGTATGACCTATAGAACAACAAAAGTAGAATCAAATAGAAATAGGAGGCTGAAAGGAAGTAGGAAGAGAATGGAGAAAAGAGGAATCAAGACCCATATGAGATTCAGTATATCAAAAATTAATGCTTTAATCATTTCTCTATATGAACACATAATACTTGTCTATTTCTTTTTTTTAATTCTACATACATTCCAGGAGATAATGCAAACTTGATATTCTCAATTGCCTCCTAGGAAGGAATATGAAATTCATTCTACTTTTACAAAGAACTCTCTTGGTATATGATAAATTTTTAATCATTTATACTTACTGCTCAGCCAATAATAAATTCACATGCCTCCATGTTTGTACTACTGACACCAATAATCTGTTATTTTCTTACCTCTTCTTCCTACATTTATCTTGATCTCAAAGAAATTTTGTTTTCCTCTACCCAATTATTTATCATTATCTTATTTGTTTTGTGATCCATTACCTCATCAAATCTCTTGACAATTTTAGCAAACTTGCCACAAGATTTTCCCTGTTAAAATATAAATTAATCATGTAGCAACAGTCTTAGTTATCATGTCTATAATTAGTTTGCTAAATGAAGTGGAGGAGGACATAGTTGATAGTAAAATTTCATATTTATATTTGTATTCAAGTGCTGCATTCTTGAACTTGAATCTAAGTATCCAGTTTCTGATACAAATGCAGTGTAAAATGTCACATTTTCATTTTAGTTTTATTTCCTATAAACTTAAATGAAGAGAGTTTATATAATTGGAGAATATGACATGTGGTCAAAACCCCAACAGATGTCTATAATAAAAATATATCTAACTCCTTATTACCTCTTGTTTTTTTATGTAAAAACTTGAACATTTAATCAATTTTGTGGAAGAAATTATGGTAGGCCATGCAAATATACAAGCAGTCCTCACTAACCTATGTTTTTTCTTAATTATTATACATTATGCTTCTGTACTCTCAGTTTGTCAAACACAGCATGTGAAACTATTTTCTACCAGATTGTTTGTTCCATGTAGTGAAGTGTTATTCAAGTTCTCTCAAAGCCTTTAACTCATAAATATTTAATCTTTCTGATTGAATAACCCTATAGCAAAGATCTCAACAATCATTATCCAGTGATGATTATCATGATATGAACATTTACCAAAGCATTTTCATTACTGGGAACATAGTTGTTGGACTATTATATAAATCCAAAATGTAGTGTAATTCCACTTCTGATTATATAAACATTATTATATGCATTTTGGGATTCAGGAAGAAATTTATCTGCTGCTTTTTCTATGTGTTATAAATTTTAAAAAAGATAAACTTCTATATATTTCAAAATATATCTGGTTTTACATGAATAAGAAAAACAAATTATTTTGGTTATGAAATATCTGTCAACCATGGAATTAGAGAAGAGGTCAGCAAAAGGTACAACATGGAAAGTGATCCTTTTGTCTGTGACCTACCCTGACTAATTAATCCCTTGTACCTAAGATGGACCCTTGAGCACCACTATGAGTAATTGCTAATTTTACCAAGAAAATGGAACAAACTGGGAAAATCTGCAAGTCAAAAGAAATAGTGAGTAGGATGGATACAAAGGTTACCTATACTGAAAAAAAAGTCAAGAATTATTTTCCAAGAAAGACTTTTAAAATTACAAATACATTTCTTCAGTAAATAAAGATGTCTTGAGACTTTAAGAAATATAGTTTCTTAATTGAAAAGCATTCATAACTCGTTACAAATTTCCTTCAAAATAAAATATATTTTAAAGACTTAAGTATATATTTATTCTCATTAAACTTTTCAAGTCATGTACATATATGTTTATATATTATGCATATATTGTTCTTATAATATATTTGGAGAAATTCAAGTTCTCTCTTGATGTATTACCTTTTATCTTTTCTTTTTAAACAAAATAACTTTTCTTGAAATATACAATATACTTAAGTCCATAACTGCAATCTACTACAGTCAGCGTATGAAACTGTGGGTATATTTTAAGATTTTTATAGTCAAAATGATTTATATTTGTTTAAAGTTGCATCAGCTCTTCCTATTCAATAGCTCTATCAATTCCTATTAATCAATTAATTAAGAATAAATTAATTCTTTTGACCTAAACACAACTTTGTAGGATTTCATCCTGGTTCTTTTCTCAGCAATTACTGCTAGTGGCAGTTAGGTGACCAAGAGTGAGCCCAAAAATTGTACTAATATCTTCTGCATGCAAATCAAGCACCTCATCAAATATACTACCTCTTTGTTATTTAAATTTTGTTTATTTTCTTTACTTTCTGGGACTACAAAATGTTCTAACTCAACTTGCATAATTTCTACTGTAGTCAAAAATCAGATGTTACTTAACTGAAAAATAATATTAGAACGGAAAACTTGGTATTTAGGTAGTATGTTGCTACCAGACTGGTATTAATTCTAGGTCTTGTTTCAATGAATGAAATATATATATATATATATGTATATATATGTATGTATATATATATGGATGTGTGTGAGAGATTTAAACATTATATATTATATTTATGCTATTTATCTTTTATATTTTATTCTTCTAAACATGTGGATACTTAGATTTTTTTTCCACTCCCATTCACTACGTCATTGATACAATGAGTTCCCTCTTATCTATCTGTAATCTGCATGTTAATCAGAAACCACATTCCACCCATTAAATTTTCATTCCCAATAAAAATGTAAAATATTTTTACATTTCATGACCTGGAACCTAGTGGAAAATATCTTATAAGCAAGAGTGTTATGTTTTAATGTAGTTTCTTTTAACTTTCATTTTACTCTTCTCATCTTCTTCATTACTTTTGTCAGCAATAGTCTTTTCTATCCTTTTTTTTGAAATCCAATTAGGGTTATTTTGGTCATAACCCTCAAGACAGACTGGGATTCCATTAAAACTAAATGCTTTAAATGTGCTTGTATTTAATTATTTTTGAATATATTGAATATAATATATTGAATTATATTCTAATATATCTATTGAATTATATTCTATTGTATGACTGTAACTCAGCCATGAACAGTTTATCTGTAGAGGAAAAAACTGTATTATGAATGACCTTGTAACCATAGTATGTAAATAAAAATATGTTTAAAATATTATATATAAAAGGGGCCAGAGAGATAGCACAGGTTTAGGGTGTTTGCCTTGCATGCAGCCGATCAAGGATGAACCTTAGTTCGAACCCAGACATCCCATATGGCCCACCGCGCCAGGAGTGATTTCTGAGCTCATATATAATAAACTATGGTGCTTAAAGCAAAATAAAACATTTTTAAAAATGACATTTTACTGCTTAGAATTTCTATTTTTGATGTGTCATGTTATTGGAATCATATACTATATACCATTTTTAGATTGAACTTTTTTCCTGAGCAAAATGAATTTTTTTTTTTTTTGGTTTTTGGGTCACACCCGGCAGTGCTCAGGGGTTACTCCTGGCTCCATGCTCAGAAATTGTTCCTGGCGGGCACGGGGGACCATATGGGGCACCGGGATTCGAACCGATGACCTTTTGCATGAAAGGCAAACGCCTTACCTCCATGCTATTTCCCAGGCCCCAGCAAAATGAATTTAAGATTGAGCATGGGGGCACCAGTAATGGGAGATGACATAGGTGGTGGGTTTGGAGTTGAAATATTTATATGCCTAAATCAACGATCAATAACTTTGTAAATCAATGTTCTCTAACTAAATAAAAAAGTAAAGATTGAATATACCTCTTTATGGCTCATTAATAAACATTTCATGTATCTACCAGATCCTGTGCTCATCTATCAATAGTCACATATTTCAATTTCAGATCATTGTGAAAAATGCTATAAACAGTTTACTGCACATGCTTAAGTTTTCAAATATTAGATAGACAATTGAAACTATAATATGCCATGGCCAATATGTTAAGAAGATAAACTGCTAAACTGCCTAGTACATGCAGTATTATTTATTTTTACCTTAAGGTAACATAATTAATATATTTAATTAAATAAGTTATTTTTCTTGACAGTATTTCAGGCCTACTTTTTCATTTCATCCTATTACATTCAGATTTAAATTTTCTCTTTGAACTTCACCACTAAGGGAACTAATATTAAGGTAATACCATTGCCATAAACTAAAAAATAAGAACAAAATAATTCTAGCTTTATACAAGAACTTTTAGATAAAATATCTCTATGTTAATGTATATACAAAGCTACACTGTTTATACAAAATCGTAAAATCATTATAAAGCAAATGTCAGACCATAAATATGTATCAATATTGTTAAAAAATGTTAGTCAACTGAAGCTGGTAATATACTAAAAGTGTATAGTATAATGCCCAAAGATACTTTTATTCTACTAATGCAAGTCTTCTTCAACATGCACAAATTATTGCAATTTACTGTCATATAAAAATAAAGTCATACCTAGACACACATAACTAATTAACTATAATGCAAACTGCATTTCTAATTAAAACATTTGGTAAAGTAGTAAAGAGAACAGTTAATAACATTTATTAACATAGAAAACTTAAAGGAAGCTTATACTTACATACTTAATTACTTCCTTAAATAATTAAGGTAAGGTTGTTGAAACTTTTTCTCTAAAAAAATTTATGAAATAGTATTTGCATTCAGTAGTCTATTTTGTATTAAAGGCAAAAATAGTTTTAGAAGTATTTTTAATATATAAAGTATTGTAATTTATAGAAAATGAATTGTATATATAATAGAAGTCACAGATAATTATAACTTGTAAATTTAGTAATTGTTCTGTATATAAGATAAATATATAAATTTTCAATTATTTTACATAACAAACTTTGTTATAAAATTAAAAGTAAAAAATTTCATTAAAGCATAAAAAGTAGGAGGCAGATAAATATCTCATAAAGATATCTAGAATTATGCTCATAAATCTCTAAAAGATTATTGATAAAAATTCTGGATGGGAGTAGTAAAAAGGTAGGTCAGGTGTTTTACCTTGTACACAAGCAAACCTGGGATTAATCTGTTATACCCAATGTGGACTTCTAACCTCCCAGAAGTGATCCCTGAACAAATAAACCAGAGTAATCTCTGAGCAGTTCAGAGGTTACCGAGGAAGACAAAACAAACTAAACCAGAAATTAGAAACATATATGAATGTGTGACTATAGGTTGCAATATTATACATACATCAATTCACCTATTAGTCATTAAAAATAAATTAAAAATATTTTTTATTTTGAAAATATACAAGCTGATTTTTTAAGTTTAATTTGGTTTTCAAACTGTCAAGAATATTCAAACACTATTAGAGGTGAGGAATACATAAAAAGTTTAGTTGTTTAAAACATGATTTGCAAACTACAGTAATTGTTTATGTCATTTACTTTTAATACAAGAACTTGAATTTTGTTGCTATCTTATGTGAAGTTTTCTTCTCAGATATTAGCTCATAATTTCGAGTATTGTTCTAATTATTTAAATTTTAAGAGTGCTTCACAATTTGGTTATGAAAAATCTATCAGGTATGTGTTAATGGAAAATTGTTTTCCAATAAACTTTTTCTAAGAAACAGAGTATTTCATCGAATAGATTATGGTCATTTAAAAAACAATTAGTTTCTCTGTTTATATTTTATCTACACACATAAAAAATAAAAAATACTAATATTATCCTACTATGTTTTCTTTTGTGAGAAGTTTTTTGTTTGTTTATTTGGTTTTGGGACACACATGACAGCACTCAGGTTTTACTGCTGACTCTGAACTCAGAAGTTAATCCTAGCAGACTTTGGGTACCTTATGGGAATCTATCTAGGATAAACCATATGCAAAGAAAATGCTCTACCCACTGTGCTATCACTCCCACTTTCATGACTTGTAGTGGAACATGCAGATATACTAGTTTTGAATTATTCCATTTTACAGATTGTTTCACCTATCAACATTAATTTTTTAACTACTGTAAAATTAATAGACTTTTTTTTATTCAACAGAAACATGCCCTCATTCAGAGTTTGAGGATATCTACTTCCATCAATATATGTACGATTTTAGTCTTATTTAAATATCTAATAATTTTTAATTTAAAAATCAATTGCTTAACATTTTAAATAATTCAGAGAATTAATAATATCCCTTTTAAATAGGAGAAACTATGAGTACATAATAAATCATACAAAGAGTTTAATTATATATGAGCATTTAATGAACTCAACATTCAACAATACCAACAAACAGCAACTCCCAATTTAGCTAGGAAAGTAGGTCAGAGTGATAGTATAAAAGTTACGTTTATACCCTCAAAATGTAAAATAAAATTAAAATGGAATTGATGATAAACAGTTAATTTTCCTAAGAATATAAGTAAATGACTAGTAGTTATATTAAAATGGCATCAATGATTTTTGTCATTAGAGAATTCCATTTTCTCTCTTAACACATATTTCTTTTTTTTGTTTCCTCTCAGATTTCTCTAAGAAAATGGTTCTAAAGAAAATTAGTTTTCTTCAATAAAAAAGAAATAATTAAGAAAAAGAAAAAACATGAAGGAAAAGGGAAGGAAGGAAGGAAGGAAGGAAGGGATTTAGAAAGGAAGGATGTAAGGGAAGAAGAAAGCAAGAGAGGATGAAAGGAAGAAAGGGAGGAAGGTTGGAGTAAGGGAGAAACAAAAGAAGGAAGGAAGAAAGGAGAAAAGGAGGAAAGGAAGGAAGGAAAGAAGGGGGAAAGGGAGGAAGGAAGAGAGGAAGAGAGAAAGGGAGAGAGGGAAGGAGGAAGGGAGAAAAGAATTAAGGGAGGAAAAAAGGAATGAAGGAAGAGAGAAAGGGAAGGGGAGAAGGAAGAAGAATGGAAGGAAGGAAGGGAGGAAGGAGAAAGAAAAGAAGAAAGAAATGGTGGAAAGGAAGAAGGAAGGATGGGAGGGAGGAAGAAAAGTATAGAGGGAGGAGGGAAGGGAAGAAAGAAGGAAGGAATTGAGGGAAGAACAAAGGAGGAAAGAGAGGAAAGGAAGAAAAAGGAGGGAGAATTGAGGGAGGAATTAAGGAAGGGAGGAAGGAAAGGAGGGAGGGAGGAAAGAAGAAAGGAAGAGAGGAAGAAAAAAGAAAGGGAGGGAGGAAAGAAGGAAGGAAGGAAGAAGAAAGGGAGGAAGGAAGAAAAGAAAGAAGGAAGGAAGGGAATTGGGGGAAGCAAGGGGGAGGAAAGAAGGAAGAAAGGAAGGAAAAAGGAAGGAAGAAAGGATGGAAGGAAAAAGAATGAAGGATGGTGATCACTGTCATTTCAGAACTCGTAAAATTAAATGACAATGAAGTATAATATAACATAAAGAGAAACAAATATTGAAAAAAAAAACAACACAGAAGTAACCTATATTGATGGTCATGATGCAAAAGAGTAAAAAGTTACATCGTTTAGCCTCAATATAAGAACATGGACAGTTTTTAAAAAGTGAGAAAAGAGAAGACAATGAGTCCAGCACTTGAATGGCATGTGAGTGGCTCAGATTTGATCTCTGGTACTGCAGAGTCACCTGAACAGCCATAGAAGTTATCCCTAAGAACTGAGTCAATAGTAATCTCTCAATACAGTGAGGTGCCTCCGCATGCCAAAATAAAAGGAAAGGAAGGAAGGAAGGAAGGAAGGAAGGAAGGAAGGAAGGAAGGAAGGAAGGAAGGAAGGAAGGAAGGAAGGAAGGAAGGAAGGAAGGAAGGAAGGAAGGAAGGAAGGAAGGAAGGAAGGAAGGAAGGAAGGAAAGAAGGAAAGAAGGAAGGAAGAAAAAAGAAAGAAAAAGAAAGAAAAAAGAAAGGAAGAAGGAAGAAACAAAGAAACAAAGAACGGAAAAATAAAGAAGAGAAACAAAGAAAGATGGAAGAAAGAGAAAAAGTAAGAAAAAGTAACAAAGGCAGAAGGAAGGAAGGAAGAATTAAGGAAAGAAAGAAAGAAGAAAAATAAAGAAAGAAAAATAAGAAAGAAAGAAAGAAAGAAAGAAAGAAATAGAAAATGTCTGACCTTCACAAGACCCAAATGTTTCATTTCTTGAGATCTATCTGGTAACCAGAAGCGATTTCTGAGAGCATAGCGAGGAGTAACCCCCCAGTGTCACTGCATGTCCCAAAAACCAAAAAAAAAAAAAAAAGGAAAATAATATAGTCTGAATTTGATGTACTTTTGTATAATAGCTTTGAACTAATAAACACAGAAATGTGAAATTCCAAGGAATTTTAGATTGAGAAGACAATTCTCGAGTAGGGTCACATACTGTCCTCCCAGTGCAAGAATTTTCTAAAACAAGAAAAAAATCTATTTCGTTATGTATCTATGTCATATTCAGACTTTATGTGGATTTTTGTTATCACCAATGATAATATCTCTCATTGTTTTTGCAATACATGGATTGAGATTTCACTTCTGAAACTCAATCACAGAAGAAATTTCTTATTATGATCATAATTGTCAGTGTTTTAATTGGTGTGTGCATGTGTATCCTGATAGTCATTTAATCATTTTTGCATAAAAACACGTTTGCAACTGAATGGCATACATTGTTGTTGCTAGTTTTTGCCTTCGTTCTGAATTTATATTTTTAAATTTGGCTATCCCAGTACTCTAATTTCACTCCTTGCATAGTTTCTCTAGTGAGGCTTTTATACTATCACTCCATCAAAATTAGTATTCATGAATCACTTCCAAATTGCTAATAAAAGTTATTCTCTATTCTCATTTTTGCTCTTTCAGCAGCATTTGCAAGAGTTAATTACAGCTTTCTCTTGCAAAATCTTCTTTGATTAGTCTTCTAGGTAATATGTCTATCAGTTTCTTACTTTTTCCCCCCTTTCATTGTCCTTTTAAATATTTCTCTTCTTCATAAACTGTAAGTACTTACTTGACATAAACTTGATATTCAACTGTTTTGCTTTCTTACTTTTTTCTCTTTGTGAACTCCAGTTGTGTAAATATTATATGACAAATGCATACTTATTTATGATATCTACATATCAAATGTGCTAAACTTTTACCATTAAAATGGTTGAAAATATTTGTAAGATTTTTATGATCTAGAATTGTATTCAATAATAGGATAAATCTTTGTTAGCTTAAAAATAGGTTCCATTTGCTTGCCACTGCTTTTTGTTTGTTTGTTTGTTTGTTTGTTTTTTGTTTGTTTGTTTTTGGGTCACACCTGGCAGTGCTCAGGGATTACTCCTGGCTCCATGCTCAGAAATTGCTCCTGGCAGGCACGGGGGACCATATGGGGCACCAGGATTCGAACAGATGACTTTGTGCATGAAAGGCAAACGTCTTACCTCCATGATATCTCCCGGGCCCGCCTCTGCTTTTAACTCTCTAGTGATAGTCAGTTGAAACAAATATCTAGCTAGCACATACATTTGTAGGAACTAGGACATATTACTTCTGAGCCTAGCATTACAGGCAGTCTTTGCTGGAGAATCTGCAAAGCCATTATACCAAATTCCAAAAGTATGCTTATAGGACTACCTGCTAATTTTAATTTAGATGGGGCCTCTCACCAAGCTAAGCTTTTAATCTAGTCTTTTTGCTCATATTTCTAATTATTACTATTACTTTTTTTTGCCATCATACTTCAATGCCTTTCAACTTTTGTTAGAGGAAGCTACTATGATAGCAATTAATTTAATGTTTTCATCTAATTACAACATCAACACATGAAATTTTAAATACACCAAATTATTATCTATTATTGGTATTTAACTAAATCTCTAAATTACTGCCATAATAAGCTTCTGTTCTCTATGAAAATTCATATATTCAATAAAGTTTATTATCTTTTGCAAATTATTTGTGGCATTATTGATTCTATTTTTAAACTTGTAGGAAATTTTGTTTTTGCTATATTAAAAGACATTATCAAATCTAATCAGTAATTGATATATCTTTTTTTTTTTTGGTTTTTGGGTCACACCTGGCAGTGCTCAGGGGTTACTCCTGGTTCCATGCTCAGAAATTGCTCCTGGCAGGCACAGGGGACCATATGGGGCACCAGGATTCGAACCGATGACCTTTTGCATGAAAGGCAAACGTCTTACCTCCATGCTATCTCCCAGGCCCCAGTAATTGATATATCTTATGGGTCTGACCATTAGCCACTATATTTATGCTACTACACTGATTTCTTAATCCACAAGCTAGATAATGTCATTTAACCATTTCAATTATACCTTCAGGTAACTGTTCACAAATAAGCCTTTCTCTTATCTAAGTAAATACTAGAATCCTTGCCAATCTCCTAATAAACAAACCTTAAATTCATAATTAATTCACTACTTGTGTGGCAGATTATTAACATTTATATTGGGGCCGAGAGACAGCATGGAGATAAGGCATTTGACTTGCATGCAGAAGGACTGTGGTTCGATCGGCATCCCATATGGTCCCCCAAGCTTGCCAGGAGTGATTTCTGAGGGTAGAGCCAGGAGTAACCCCTGAGCGCTGCTGGGTGTGACTCAAAAACCAAAACAAACCAAAACAAACCCACATGTATATTTTCACTTTCTAGAATATTTTTAAAACATGTCTGTATATCTATATCTTTATCATGTATCATCTATCTTATGAAAACCACTCTCTTTTTAAAGTATTTTATCATCGAATGGTCAGAGCAATGGACTGTTGTTTCTTTACATACAGCCTACCAGTATTACATCACCGGCATCCAAAGTGGACCACTTAGCCCTCATGAATGATTCCTGAACACTGATGGCTATAGACCAATACTCAAACTCCAAAATTGTATGTTTTAATATAGTACAGCAAAAGAAAGTTCCTTTTCTTGCGCTTAGCATACCTGAGACTGATCTCCAACTCTGCCTCTTTTTTTTTGTTTTTTTTGTTTGTTTGTTTGTTTGTTTTTTTGGTCACACCCGGCAGTGCTCAGGGGTTACTTCTGATTCCATGCTCATAAATTGCTCCTGGCAGGCACGGGGGACCATATGGGCACCGGGATTCAAACCGATGACCTTTTGCATGAAAGGCAAATGCCTTACCTCCATGCTATCGCCCGGGCCCCCAACTCTGCCTCTTGTCCCCAGAGCCCCAGGAGTGATACAAGGACAGAGCTAAGAGTGAACTCTGAACATGTATCTATGGAATCACAAGAAACATGCAAAAGATCATATATATTGTATCCTAAGTGAGAACTTACCTGATCCCATTAAATATATTTTTGTTCTTTGGATTTTTTATCTTTGTTTATAATTTTCTTCATATTTTTATTTTGTGTCTATTAAATTTACATCTATTCTTTATTTTTTCTTTTTGTTTTTACTTTTGGTGAGGGTCCCACCCGACTGAGCTCAGGAGTTACTCCTGACTCTGCACTCAAAAGTCTCTCCTGGCAGACTCCGGGGACCATATGGAATGCCAGGGTCTGAACGTGGTCCATCCTGTATTAGTCGTGTACAAGGCAAACGTCTTATCACTGTGCTATCGCTCCAGCCCCCTAAATTTATATCTATTCTACATGTCTGTTAATTATTATGTAATTTGTCACTTACAACTGTAGCAAGTGCTTAATTTTTATTCGGTTCAGAGATTCAATTTATTTTGGATAAATGAATGCAACAGTTAGATCAACAGTTTCATGAACTGCTACTATGAATGGTAGCCTCATTTCTAGTTCACATATAAAATATGCATCAATATTTTTTTCACATCCATATCACACAAAATCAAATTCACAATCCATTGCTTCTGATTGTCGGAAGCCAGATTGTATAGTTCAAATATTCTGAGTGTTTACTGGAATCATCAAATCACTTTGAGTTTACAAAATGACAAAGTGTGATCAGTAGTGGGAAATCCTGCCTTAAGGATATATTCAGTAATGAGCATCAAAATATTCTCACATTTCATACATATACATATATATAACACTACTGTAAGTCATGAAAAGTAAATAACGTTCATTGAATTATTAGCAGATAATATATAACTTTGTAGAAAAAAACAATAATAAAAATGAAAAATATGTTGAGACATAGCTATCTTCATTTGTTTTTTTAGAAAGAAGCAATGTAGTTGGTTCCAGAAAGATAGTAGCGGATCAGGCATTTGCTTTGCATTTAACTGATTTAGTTTTTATCCCCAGCACTTCTTATGGTCCTTCAAGCATTGTCAGGAGTTATTGAGCATAGAGCTAGGAGTAAGTTTTGAGCACTGCTAGGTTAATTCTAAAATCAAACAAAAAATAAAAGAAGTAAATTAAAAAAAAACTGATATGAAAAAAGAGCCAAGATCTGAAAAACAAATATTCTGTTAAAATGATAACACTATTCAATATTATAGAGGTTTATCTGGCACTTCATGTGGTCTTCTAAGCCCCTCAGATATTGTTCCCTAAACTGTATTTAATCAAAACTTTATTTTAGTGAATGCTAATGAAGGATTATTTATTTAAATTTCAATTGTATTATTTTTATAATAAATATTTCATTTATTTAATCCAATTTTTCTCATTGATATGCTAGCATTGTATCCATAAATTTATGAAATCGATAAATCAGCATGCTACATATTTTTAAGAAGTTATGTTAATGTACAAGTAGTACTCCATATTTAGGTTTGTCACTTTTCAGTAGACTGCTTTCATAAATCTATAAAAACTTGCGATCCCCTGGAGGGACCTCCGACCCGCGGGGGTTTGGAAATGACATATCGGTAAATTAATTGTATTTGAAGATAAAAAAATGTTAAATAATATATGATAGGCTTCAAAAATAAGATCAATTTAGACATAAGCCAAATAATCTTCAATCATAAACTGCATTCTTCATATTTGTCATTTATAGGTATGATAATATAAAAAAGAAAAAATAATTCTGAGCTTGAATAATTCTGAGTTGTCTAATATTTAAATATAATTATCCACTCATCTCTACCAAATGCACTTTGTTAATTCTAAACAATTACTACCATAACTTCTAAACAAATACTAACATACTCACAGTATTTTACACTGATTTCACAAGTCCCTATGATTGTTGAAAAAGCATAAATTTACTGATATTTGGACACAGACAAGTTTTAGTGACAAGTTTAAATATATCAATGACCAGTAATTCAAATAACTTTCTTCTACCAGTATTTGCAACCTCATATTGAGCCTTTGAGTCAGCCATGATTCAAGGAGTCTAGAATTGTGTTTACTTATTCCCATCATGTTTAATTCACATTCTGAAAAACTCCTCTACTTATAATACAACTGTGAACTACTGCAATGGGTAAAGTTGATTGATTAGCGAGTACACATTTCCAATTTCAAGATTAATAAGTCTTTTAAAATGAATACTAGCATGGTGAGTATAGTTATCAGTATTGTCTTAAATACATAAGAGTTATAACAGCAAACTTAAAAGTTGATACACATTCAAAATTCATAATCACAACAAAATATAGATACCAATTATTGTAATGATCTTTTTAATATGTACATAAAACAACACATTATATTGTATTAAACTAATAAATGCTAGAGCAATTAAAAAACACAAAACTTAAGTTATTCTAATTATTTAAAAATACTCATTCCATGTTTTAGTCTACTAACTTATTGATATATAATATTATGCATGACCATTATTTAACATATAGACACTCAAAATTTGATAATAATTAAGTAGCCATATATTTATGGACATAAATATTGATGGCTAGGGCATGAATAAAGCTGATATTTCCTGGAACCTGTCTGTGGATGATATCCTCGCCTCTGTCTGAAGCTGCTGACCCGCAGGCTGGACTGGGTTGCAGGTACATATATTCCTGGACTGGAGGAGAAAGTCCTCCCTCACCATCCACCACCATCCAAGCCCATTCAAAGGGATCTGATGCAACAAATGTAGCATGATGCTTATTATATAATTAGATGATTCTTTAGAACAAAACAAAATGCTTACATGGCATTTATAATTAAAATTAATCTACATGGACAGTGTTATCCATTTAAATTGTATGCTGTAACTTTAATGACATTTGTACTTATTACTTAAACCAGAAACCTAGACTGTAATTATTATATGATGCAAGGTAGTTTAAATATAACATGTTGATCATTCAATTTATTTTCCTTTATGATTCTTTCACCTTAATGACGATGCTAAAGCCAATATTTTGTTTTCTCTGATTAGTATAGTGAGTGAAAAAAGGATATAAGTAAGAAAATATGTTATGTTTCTCATTCTTATAATAAAATATTTTCTACTTTCTACCTAGTATAGTTCCTAGTTTCTACGAAATGCTTTCTTTCATACTTATCTAAATGATATATTTTATCTTTATACAAAATTTTTTATGTTTAGTTGTGTATTTTAAGTTGTGGGACAAAAATTATTAATCTGGAATCATTCATAGTGAAGTCTAAAACTGAATTTTGGGGGCCCGGGAGATAGCATGGAGGCAAGGCGTTTGCCTTTCATGCAGAAGGTCATCAGTTCAAATCCCGGTGCCCCATATGGTCCCCCGTGCCTGCCAGGAGCAATTTCTGAGCATGGAGCCAGGAGTAACCCCTGAGCACGGCCGGGTGTGACCCCCCCCCAAAAAAAACCTGAATTTTGGTAACTATATGTGGTTATATGATTAAATTATACTCACCTTAAGGCATCTGTAATTGAAACATTATATAACAAAACTTAAAATATCACAGAGTTTATATCAACCAATCATTTTTATTGTCACTTTAAGATATTTGACTACATGATTATTTACCTGACTGCACTCACTACTTTTTATGATGAGCTTCATATTGTGAGCCAGTCCTTCCAGCCTTCATTTCTATTGTCTGTGGGCATTTTTGCAATAATGTCTTTTAAAAAAATCAATACATGAGTGAGACTATTCTGTGTCTATCTCTCTCTCTGACTTATTTCACTTAGCATAATAGATTTCATGTACATCCATGTATAGGAAAATTTCATGATTTCATCTCTCCTGACTGCTGCATAATATTCCATTGTGTATATGTACCATGGTTTCTTCAGCCATTCATCTGTTGAAAGGCATCTTGTTGTTTCCAGAGACTGGCTACTGTAAATAGTACTGCAATGAATATAGGTCTGAGCATATCTTACATAGTTCATGAAATGAAGCTCACCACAAAAGAAATTACTACACTGGTGACAATGTCAATGAATGAGAGAAATAAAATTCCTTTCTCGAATACAGGCAGTGGGGAAGGGAGACTGGAAACAATGGTGATGGAAATGTTGCACTGGTGAAGGGAGTGTTCTTTTTGTGACTGAGACCCAACTACAATCATGTTTGTAATCAGGCTACTTATATAAAGATAATATTAAAAAATAATTGACAATATGAATAAGTTATTCACTCAAATTATGAATCAAATAGTAGTCATATGTGTTATGACATGCAATCCTACTTAATCAAGGTTTATATAGTTTTTTTATTAAAAACATACAGTCAACAAAAAGATAGATACTTTTTATGAGACTCTTATCTGAAAGGTGATGAGATGAATGAAAAACAGAGACAGATTTAGCCAAATGGAGTCTTTAGTGGAGAGGTGCTCTCGGATGAGGTCTGGTTGTCTCCACAGAGGCTCCCAGAGTGGGCTGCAGGCACCCAACATAGGATACATAGTTTGAATCTGAAGGCAAAGAGCATGAGGAGGAAGGAGCTGATGCCTCCTTTGCCAGCTATAAAAATTTCCATCTGTCCGACAGTTGAGTCCGGTAGGTTTTCATGGCAGTATCAATCACTCCTCCTAAGGACCAACATTCCAGTTTTCTCTTGCAGTTAGTTCTTGTGACTTACAATATGAGCTGACATATGATGACATCAGCGCTAACCAACCCTCCTTTGGGGTGGGGCAGGGAATGTCTGATTTTTAACCACAGCAAACTCTACACTTTCTCTATAAATTATCTTAGACTTTCAAATTTATGTGGCAACTTTATTCTATCAGCACAATCTTAATACTACAGAAAATATTCCATCAGGTTGCAAGGGCATAATGCTTACCATAATGCTAATACCATAATAGTGATTAACGGTCTAGAAATAGTCTATCTGAAGAGAATAACAAAAGGAAAGTCCTAGAACTTTTTAAACAACTGATTGAATATTCACGCTGTAGGTTTAGATTATTCTCTAAGGAAGAAAGAACTTGGCCTCTACAAAGACATTATTGGTGCTTTGTTTTGTTTTAAAAATATTAACATAGGTACTTTTGTATTGTTTTTTTATACATACTTTTGTGTCCTTTTTTAGATATATAGCTCAAAATCAGATATGATATCTGTCTCTGATGAAAATTACCCAAATCTGCAGCCATCTTGTCCAGAGAGCAATGATGGTTAGGGCAACTCACAGAATTGTGTGAGGCCATTTGAGATGAGAAGAGGGAGGGTCTCTAAAAGGGAGAATTCCTGATGCCCTGATGCTTGAGAACATATCCAGCTTAGGTCAACGAGTCATTGGCCACTTTTCTCTACTTTTCATTATGAGTGGCTTCTAGATTTTCATGTGGTTTTCTGTATTGGAAACCGATATGACAACAAAACAGTGATAAGATGAATGAATAGTAGCAAATCTTAAGTGGGATGGATTTTTCAGAAATAAAAAGTTAACTCATATTACTAAGGTATCTATTCCAGATTTTGATCAAATCTTAAATTATTATTATTATTGTTATTATTATTATGAATCAACTAGTAGTCATATGTGTTATGACATGAAATCCTACTTAATCAAGGTTTTTTATAGATTATTATTATTATAATTATAAAATCCAGTTTATTGCTGCATTATCTACCAACACATCGAAACCAACAGATTTGTTAAATTTACAGACACTATTGTCATAGTAACCAGGGCGTCCTGGCTCTATGGGCATCCTGACTCTATGGGCATCCTGCCAAGATTTCTACAACTTTGATCTTAACAACTATTGAGAAAAAACCCATAATTAGCCTTTTGTATTTATTATAATGCCATCAGTGGTTCTCTGTTCTAAATTGCCTTTTAAAGCAAGTATGAATGGTAAAGAATGTTGGGCACAGGATGATCTAAAACAACATAGACTTTCATAAATGCAGGGATTTTCTGATTCTCAGTTCTCACTTCTTTAAAGGTATATTAGCATACCGTATTGACAACCAAAATTCTGTTAAAACTACATAGAAGTCAATGGACCACATATACTTTTACATCCACTCCCTCCACCCCTTCTGATAAACTAAAATCAATCATTATAATCCTAGAGTTTTCTTTGGTTTGTTAATTATTTTTTGTAAAGTTTTCCTATACTCTGTGAGTTAAATAATTTATTGCATGTCTTTCTCCTATTGATATTTTGCTTAGTTAGTATGGTCTTCTTCAATTCCATTTACATTGTGGCAAGTGAAAAAAATGATAATTTCTAATAACTGAAAGGTACTTCATCTTAAATCGTATTCAATCACTTAATATTTGTCTTTCATAACTGACAAAAATTGATTCATATCTTGGTTATTATGAACTATGTTGTGATACACACTATATGATTATTATCTTCTGAATTAGTGTTTTCATGGTCTCTAGACGGGCACCTAAATGCAGAATTTCTGGATCACATGATAACTCTCTTATTGATATATGGATGAAGCTCTGTACTATCTTCCTTAGCTATTTTACCATTTCTTATACAACATTTTGTATGCAGGAGTTTTTATTTCCATTTCTTTATGGACGTCATTACTCTACTCTGACTCTTTTGTATAAACTATTCTCATAGATACTGGATTGTGGGACTGATTTGTCTTTCCCAGATAAATTATTTTGGGTCTTATTTCATATACCTGGTGTCCATATGTATATTAAATAACTTCTTAATTTTATATATATTTTACAGCCTAAATAGATCTAACTTTATATGTCAAAGGTGTGAAGGAATTGAAATTTAAATATTTGGAATAAATTGACAAAGCATATGTTAAATTTGTGGAAAAATATCATTGTATGCATATATTGCCTCTTTTATAGCATTACTGATGTGCAATTGACAAAAACAGTACAATACAAAATTAAACATAAAATTACGTTTGTTATTTAAAAAATCCCTCTAACATGCTAATTAACACATTTATATCAAATATTTATTTTTTGTGTCTTTTAAATTTGAATGCACACAAAATCTACTATCTTAACAAATAAAATTTATATAGTTCATTAAAATTTTAGGCTTTATCCACCCTTAATGAAAAATCTGGACTGATTTACCCCAGTCTTGCCTCTGAAAAAAAGAAAAACACCATTTTTCTCCTCTCATAAGTGTTTGTCTGTTTTGTTTTTAGACTTATATATAAGATATATAATTTTACAATCACTTTCCTTTAACTTCACTCAGCAGTAAGCTCTGCAAGTTTATTTAAATTATATTTAACTTCTGAATTTCTTGCTTTTAAAAACTGAACAATATTCTATTACATATATATCACTTTTCTTATCCATTATAGCCCAATAACTGCAGGTTATTTTAATGCCACTATGAATAACACCATAATGAACACAAGAGTAACTGGTTTTGTTTCCTTTAGATATCCATAATGCCTTTTGAAAATATATATTTTAGGTATTATCAAATATGCTTTTCTTTACCTTATTTTGCTTCAGCTCATGCACACGGATAAAATTTAAAGATTGTGGTAATTTTTATATGTCTATGCTTGCTACTATGATCATAATTGTTTTCTCCTTTCTGACTCATATACAGAACCCTCATTTATTTGCATAAGTATTACTTATTCAAAGCTTTTACCACTACTCATTTTAATCTGCTGTCTTGATGTTAAAACTATTTTTCCTTTGTTCTTCCTTCAGTACTCATTACAATGGATTGTACTTTATCATGTGCTGTATGCCAGTGAGACAATGCATGCCAAGGGCAAAGAGCATGACTTACTCTTCTTTGCCTCTTTCTTAATGCCTATCACATTGCTGACACATAATAGTGTTCCATAAATATCTATTGAATAATTAAACATAATGACTTATTTAACTGCCTAGATATTGCTCAACTATATAGTCATTTTGTAAGACCTGGTAAGGGGAAATGAATAGAAGCAATACATTCAAGATCTTTGCTTGTCTTTTAAAAACATTGGGATACTATATATCCTCTAGTTAAATTGAAAAAGTTAATATCATTTTAAAAAGTGGAGCTTAGCATAATGCATTTGAAGATAAGTTCATAGAAGATTTTCAAAATGATCTCGTTGATGAGGGAATGTTTTTACAGAAAAATCTACATCAGAGTTTAAGAAACTTTCTAAATTATTCTAAACAAATTAAAATCATAATATGATAAATGCATGTAAAGTCAATATAATTATGTAAATGTTAATGTATTGAATTATTCACTGAATGATTTCATAGTGTTAACCAAGCCTTGTATAACTATAGATTATATTTGAAAAGTAAAAATATCTGAAATTATAAAATAATATTAATATAGAATTATTAACTAAAATGTAGTTCTAAAAGGAAATAGGGGTACAAAAAAAAAAGAAGACCACAGGTAGGGTGCTTGCTTGCATGCAACTGTTCTGTCTGGTTTTTTTTCTCAGTATCACATAAATGTCGCCCTGGTCTCTCTAGGAGTGATCCTTGAGCACAGAGCCTAGAATAAACCCTGAACCCTGAACTGCTAAATATACGAGAGAGAGAGAGAGAGAGAGAGAGAGAGAGAGAGAGAGAGAGAGAGAGAGAGAGAGAGAGAGAGAGAGAGAGAGAGAATAGTATTTATTTTATTAATTTATCAAGCATGTTTAAAAAGATATATCATTTTGAGGCCAGAGAGATAGCACAGTGAAAGGGCGTTTGTCTTGCACGCAGCAAACAGACCTAGGTTTGATTCCCAGCATCCTGTATGATCCTCTGAGCCAGACAGAAACAATCGATTTCTGAGCACAGAGCCGGATGTAACTCCTGAGCGCTGCTGAGTGTGATCTAAAATCCAAAAAATAAAAAGCATATGTATATATACATACCATTTATAACTTGATCCAAACATAACATCCATGCAAAGGCAGAAATAAATGCCATCTATTTAAGAGTAAAAATTTATTAAGAAAAGAAGTTAGTACATTCTCAAACGTTGTTGAACCATACTCACAAGAACAAGCTATGAATGCAGATATTTTAATTTAAAGCCAGTATATTGTAAAAATTAATTATTTATTTCTTTTTCTTTTTTCAGGTACTCTGAAACTGTGATTTACATTAGGGTTGATATGATTATTTAAGGAGAACATTGTTAATATATTTATTTTACTAGTATACTTATCCTGTGCCACTAATTCTAGATCCTTCTAATCTTCCATCATAGTCACCATTGCAAAAAGATAATTCCATGCACAATATCTCAATGCCTGTTATTGTTACTCATTTTTTATTTTCTTGTATTACACATATGAAACATGTGTTGTTTGTCTAACTCTGAATCATCACACTCAGCATGATTAGTTCCATCTAAGTTGTAGTAAATAGAAGGGGGTGGTAGGGGCAAAGAAACAGGTTCTGGAGGTCACATTCAAGGATGATCAGATCCAGAAATATAGTACCGGATTAAGTTTTGTGCTTTGTATGTGGCCAATTCCCTTTAGATAACCAATACCACGAGGTCATTTGAACAAGTCCGCAGGCATCCCTGTATTCTCTGAGCATTACCAAGTTAGGCTATATAGACCCCGATCAATCCGAGGAGGTATGATCTATGTTTTCCAAGCACTTCGTACCCGACAAGCACCGAATCCTCAAGCCTTCACCAACTAGTTGAAAATCAATGAGGAATGGCCCTGGGTTCTTGAACATATTTTGGTCAACTTGCTGACAGACAAAAATGAGCAAGTTCTAATGAGCAACTCCGTCACATAAAATCTCATTTACTTTAAAAATAATATTATCTTCATGTAATTAAGTATTTCTTTATACTTAAAAAAATCTATGTAATTAGAAACATAATTTGGGCATTTTTCAAGCAGCTGTGTAATCAGTTCAGCAATTTTCTTACTTAATCTTCACTTCTTCTTAATAATTGTTTCAAAAGTTCTCTGTAATTCTATAACTTCCTCTCTTTCTCATTTCTTATGGCATGCATATAACAATTACTAAGAGCTCTTTCTTCTTTTTCCCCTATATAATTGCTTTCCTATTCCCATAATCTTTTCATATATGAAAAGTAATTTGATTTCTATGGCTGAGAACTCCAATAACAAAAATTTATCACATTAGATATTTCAATGGGAAAAAGTTCATTATTTATGTTATTTCCATTTTTAATCCCTTACATTTTACTGGATTAAATTTCTTCATTTTTTTCTTTTTTTTTTTTGAAGTTAGACTTTAATATGTGTTGTATACAGTAAAATTTCTTTTTATCACCAACATTTCAAACTACTGAAATCTGGCTTCACCTCACAAACTGCACTGGAATATCTACTTACAAAAGTCACCTACCAGCTCCTTTTTCTAAAAGTAATGAGAAATCTATTTTTTTATCTCAGAATAGGGCCAGGCACAGTAACTAGAAAAGTAATCAGCATCACGCACTGTTGGACCAATTCCAGGGTGTTAGAAACAAGCATTGGAAAAGTTGAAAATAAATAAATACTTCAGTTTTTGAGAAAGACAGTCAATAGTGTGATGTCTGCTTTTACCATTTAAAACTATTTTCTTTTATAATATGTGATACAGAAAGCCCAAAATAAAAGTATAATACATTCAATTTATTAAAGACATTATAAGAAGTAATCCACTGTAAACAGAATTTTTCATAATTTTTAAAAAGTAAATTTTCCCACAATAATTTCTTTCTTACTATGGTTGCTTGCAAAATTCACTTTTGAGAATGTTTTACATGCATAAATTTCATGAGTTGTCAAGGAGCCATTAATTCTTTGATTTTTAACAAAATTATTTTTACTAAGAATCACAAATGGTTAATATTATGCAGAGAACTCTAACATAAAGAATGAATGATAATGCTTACATGAATGCAAGATAGATTTATTTAAAATGATTTAGAAAGAAGTGAGTGGAGACAAAATAAGTACACATTCAAGAACAAATACACAAGCTTCTCCAAAAGGGATATAAAAAGCCAAAA
>PVKC010010968.1:0-25172 GCA_004027635.1 Crocidura indochinensis
TACTCCTGGCTATGCGCTCAGAAGTCGCTCCTGGCAGGCACGGGGGACCATATGGGAACCGGGGGATCGAACCGTGGTCCGTCCTAGGCAAGGCAGCAGGCACCTTACCTCCTGCGCCACCTCCCGGCTCCCACCTTTTAGTATTCTGACTCTTTGAGTTTCATTGTGATTAGCATGGTCCTTAGCATCTTTTTATTTGGGACTCTTTTCTCTGGTATCCTTTGAGCCTCTTGAATCTCTGTGCATACACTCCTACACGGATCACTAAAGTAAAAATACAAAGCATTATCTCTAATAAGAATGGTAAAAACATCACTATGACTAACAACCCTGATGCAAGATACAGGTGGCTCATTGTTAAGAAATGTTAATATTTGCAGACCAATCAGAGACTTCTGTGACCTGGAGCCAGTCCTCAGACAGGCTAGTGAAGAGCACTGTTCTTCTGATAACACAACTTTAAGAGCCATTCCCTGCATCACACACACAGTGGGTACCCTATCTGCCTTTCATTCTGAAGGGTATGTTTTCACTGGTAATCATGGGCCAAAATTATTTGTGAGCCTTTGGGTTCTTTCTCCCAATACTCTTCCTGCAAATTCTGGGTACAAAGTGTCTACTTAGTAAAAATCCTGGGCTTTGCCTGCAGGCTGCCTCTCTTAACCTCTACCCAATCCCCATTCTTGCATTTTTCAGTCAAGCAGAGCCTCTCCCATCCCACCATATGCTGATGGGAAAACACATCTCTGTCATTTTCTACCCCACACCCATATTCCAAAACACATTCACATCTGTGCCATGTTCTGGGAATAAATGATTTGTTTCTGCTAAACTTGCTGACCTTAAGATTCAAGCTGTTAATTTTTATGAAATGCAGTAATGAACATAGCCTGCACCCTCCCATACCCAGACTCAACCCTGCCCAGATGTTTCCTCTTCCAAGCAGCTGATGGCTGTTTTTAGCCACTGCTTGTCTGCGCTCCACAGCTCTCTCTCTTTCCTCTGGCTCCTCTTGAGCAAGGGCGGTGAACTCAAATCCAATAATCACTGGGCCTTGTTATTATGGCTGCGCTTCTTGAAGGATAATAGAGGCCCCTCTAGGATGATCAGGACTTGAAAAGAGGAATCAATTTTCTAATTTGTCTTGCTGAAAATAGATGCCAGAGATCCAGAAAGAAGAGTGGCTTGGGAAACAGGCCTTGTGTGTCTGTGTTTTGTTGCTCCAGTGATACTCACAATGGTAGGTTGTGATAATAGAGGAATTAAGAATAATAAAATTATGACCATGAGGCTGAAGTTAAAGGACAGGCTTTGGTGTGGAAGAGTTTGGCTTCTGTAAAATAGCTACTTAACAGCCATGAGAGGTTAGATGTTTTGTGTCTTCTTCCTTTTATTTTCTGTTCTCATCATTGTGTGCCTAAAACTTCAGGATGTACAGTATTATAAATCACAGTGCCTAAAAAAAGGAAACAAAAAGAGTGATCATAATCCACACTTATCTATTAGTCATTCAGTTGCAAGTAAATAGATATTTCTATTAAGTTAGCTTAAGTAAAAAAATGTATTGGTTTGTTAATATAGAAGAACAGAGGTAAGAGCATGATTAGGGTTGGTTTGATTTAGTGGTTCAACGATGTCAAAAATCTAATTCTAGGAGGCAGAATAGACATTTGGATAAGGTTTAAACTAGGTAAGGCATTTGCTTTGCACAAGAATGATATGAATTTCATTCTTGGCACCCCAAATAGTCCCATAAAACTGTCAGGAATAACCTCCATGTGCAGATCCAGGGGTGACTCCTGAATACTGGGTTTTGCACCCCCAAATAAAACAATACTAAGGGTGGAGGCAAAGAGGTAGCACAGCAGATAAGGGACTTGCCTGCATTTCATTGATCTGACTTAGATTCCAACACCACATACGAGTCCTTGAGCACTGAACCCTGACCTAGTTATGACACCCCCCCCAAATGAATCAAAATGAATCAAATTTTGTTTCTTCTCTCCAATGACCTCAACTAAGGACATGGATTTCAAGATCATCTCTCTTTACAGTATTGAAACTATAACAGTGGTATCAGGTTTACTCTCCAATAATTTATCTTCTAGACTATCGGCAGGGTCTCTGGTCAGCATAATTAATAGACAGTTTCAAAAATTAAAGTCCTGGTGTGATAGTAAGTTTGGACTCACTCTTGAGTGAGTCATTGGTTCTTGCATTGGTGTACATGAAACAAGAGTTCAAAACTGCAGATGCTCATGATGTTGGATTTAATTATTTAACAGCCTAAGAAAGTATTTAAATATTGATGTTTTGTGTCTTTTTTTTTTTTTTGGTTTTTGGGCCACACTCGGTGACCCTCAGGGGTTACTACTGGCTAGGTGCTCAGAAGTTGCTCCTGGCTTGGGGGACCATATGGGAAACCAGGGGATCGAACCATGGTCCGTCCTAGGCTAGCACAGGCAAGGCAGGCACCTTACCTCCAGTGCCCGATGTTTTGTGTCTTACAATGTCACAAGCCTGCTCTTCTTGTCTCCTTCACCAGACCATTGCCAGCCCCTCTTGCATCACTGGTTCAGCAGGTAAAAGGAGGTAGACAAGACATCAGATATGAAGATCTCATTTTCATTCACTTGTCATTTGCCTTTTGGTACACCAAGATGGAAGAGACCAATCTAAGAGAAATGTAGTGGGATGTGAATAGTGGTGAAAACTGAACTTTTCTTAATCTTGTTTTTGAAGTTACTTTTCTTTTTTTGACCCACAGAGTGCACACACTCTTCCTGGGCATTATGACCTAGAATGTTTCTCATTTTCTGCTCCCATCACAAGTGGGCTTTTCCATCCATGTGAATCAATAGGAGACATACTATTGAACTGCACCACTGGAAATGAAAAGGCAGAACTGTGCATTTACCCACAGATGGCTTTCTATACACTATCGGTACTGGACAGCATCATCATACTGTATCTTTCCAAGCAGAAGAGGAAAGAATCGGGAATGTTGTAAATCCTGCTAACTCAGAGGAATTAGAAATTATGTTGACCCAGAAACATGGGATTCCTGTACAAAGGCAGAAGAGAGAGCCTAATAGCTTTTTATAGTCATCTCAGGTAGTGATTTCCTTGCCCTGTTGGAGATGCCTCAATCCCACCCTCACGCCACCCCACCCACAAAGCTCTCCTTTGGTCTTCTCAACCAATTTGAAGCCTATTTGAAGATTTCACACTTTTGTCATGAACAATTTGGGACCAAATGTGTGGTTTGTTTATTGAGGGGAAGGGTCTGCCAATAGGTGCTCAGGAAGCCCCAAGACCCTCCTTATGATTTCCAGACTGGAATTTCTTTTTTTTTTTTTTGGTCATACCCGGCAGTGCTCAGGGGTTAGTTACTCCTGGATCCATGCTCAGAAATTGCTCCTGGCAGGCACGGGGGACCATATGGGGCACCGGGATTCGAACCGATGACCTTTTGCATGAAAGGCAAATGCCTTACCTCCATGATATCTCCCAGGCCCCTCCAGACTGGAATTTCAATGAGGGGATCAGAATGCAGGGATGCTTAGGTCTTGATGTGCCAGTTATGACCTCGGCCACCCTGTTAGTACTGAGGGACCTCTAGAGCTGCACCCAGTAATTCTCAAAGCATCATGCAGTTTTAGGGGATCCATCCCACCCCATATGGATATATACAAGGCATATTCTGAACCCATGGACTGTCTCTCTGCTTCTCTCTTGTTATTTCAAGACAAGCACCAAAGCCTCTTTGTGTTGTGTATGTAAGTATTTCCATGGGATTATTATGTTACTGATCCTACCCTGATCAGTGATTGTGCCCTACCCTAGGGTGTGACCTGGCATTCTGCTCCCACCATAGGGTGGTACCTGATTCTGCTCCCATCCTAGGGTGGTATCTAATTATGATGAATAAAAGGGTCTGTGGAAGGCTAAGGATATTTGGCTCTGTGGCTGATTCTGGGGCTTTTGGCTTCAATCTTATCAACGGAATAAAGCTGATATCTTCAGAAGCCTGACTGCCTATTAGCTTTATTCCCACCACATTCACCTCAGAACCACCGGCTGAACAGGGTGACAGACGGCGGTCCGAGCTGGAGGAGAAAGACCTCATCCTCCATCCCTCCATCAGTCAACTCCATCAAAGGTTGTTCTGCAACATCTTTGGTCTACACTCTTTGTTTTCCTTTCACACAATCATTTTCTTAAAACGTTGTTAGGTCTCCAATCTATTTTTTATGTTCAGTTCCTTAGTAACTATGGATTATCCAATTTGCAGAACCATATTCAAATTTATAGGCTTAGTTTCCTTAAATATATATTTATCTGCCTTCATTAGAGCTGCTAATCTTGTGGAATTTCCTGGAACAGGAATTGGAACCTTTCATTCAGTCTATAGTCTTAGCCATGAGTATCATTTCATACCATTGAGAAATTATGCCATGAATGACTTTAATCAACCGGAATATTTTTCCATGCCTTTATTTCTCAATTCCTTTAAAATTTTTTATTGGTGGGAGCATGAAAGGCTCTATATCACACACCTGGAGTGATCCAGATGAGGGTCACTCCCAGTGATATGGACCCCTGGGATGGTGATTTAATATCAGGGACCAGCAATGTATTGATGTTCAGTTCCAGTGATGCTGGGCGAACGGGGGTGGGGGGCTCCAGGATTACACCAAGGTGTGCTGAAGGGACTGAAGTTGAGACCCCTCATCCTAGGGTGTGGCCCTACCTACTCTGGAGTCATCTTCCAAGTGTTTTAAAGTTATGTTTTAATCTAAGTGTTTGGGAATAAGGAGCGATAAAAGTTTCAACTAAGTAGAATCTGAAGATCTGGTCTCCAGTTATTTTTTTATTTCAGTTTGCAGGTCATACTGTTATTTCCTTATCTCATCTTACTTTGTAATACATTTCCAAATGCCCCAATAATAGTTAGTATTCACTATTAGAAGCCATATGCTCAAACTCGTCTGCTAGAGGGAGATGGTGATAAAGAAATAGATGAACATCCCCAAGCTTCAAGAACAAGCCATTTCATGAAGAAGCTAAAGAGTTCTAGCATATGAAAAAATAATAAAATAAACTAGAATTTTAAATAAGTAAACAGTGAAGTACTCACAGTTTAGGACAGAAAGGAATACGCACAGAATGAATTCACTGATGGTGTTTATTCTCAGGCAATAGAGAAAAGTCAGGTGGAAAAAAACCTCTGAGTAGCACCAAACAGTGATAGTTGCCTAAAAGTAACATTTCTTGAAGATTTCTCAAAAATAATTAAACCAGGGCTTGGGGAGGAACAAGAATCTATGTTTGATATGTATGAGGCCCCAAGTTCAGTTCCATCCCTGACATTGCACTGCCCCACATGCCATCTGTGTGGCCCTGGCAGCTTCCACACACACTGCTAGGTCTGGACATTTATTCTCCCAGCTTATGCATTGAGCATTCTCAGGGGCAGCAGTGCTTCAAAAGACCTAATAAAAATAATGTTTAAAATAAAGACATAAATTAAAGAAACATAATAATGTTACAACTTAAAATCAACTGTAAGTGAAAACAGGAGAGGAATGTTCTCCAAATCCCAGTGAGCAATTACTTGAGCTACTAAAACAAAATTTTGCTGTAAAAGAAATAAATTGCTTATATAGATATATTCAAAGTAATTCTCTACAGAATGCTTATTAATTATCAAAGTAAAAAGTAAATCATAATGAAAAGAATTCATAGGTTGTCTTTAACCTTGGATCTGGATCATATTAAGTTGAAGAAAATTAGTCAGCATAGGATACAGAATAATCTTTCTCATATCTGGGCTATAAAGAAACACAGTAAGAAAACAACTAATTCCCGTAGGCAAGAGAAACTGAGAAGTAGATTGCTTAAGGGGGAATGTGTTGAGGATAGCTTAAAGCCTCACTGAGACAATATGGAGGAAAGCTGACACTGGTTAAAGATGTAGAGTTGAAGTGTATTATGCATGAGACCCTGCAATTATTGATAATGCAAATCATGGTTCTTAAAACAATATTTTTTAAATTACTAGCAAAGGAATAAAATAATAAGATGTGCCTTCAGGCATTAGACTTTGGGAAATTTGGGAGACCATGGCATCATGTTTATTCTTCTCCCACCCCAAATGCAAAGAGTGGATCTCATAAAATCACTAAGGCACAATCTACAAAGTAATGGCCCAGCTTTTTATCATAAAGATCAAAAGCTTTAAAAATATAAAATCATAAGCTTAGGATAAAGAGAAAACTAAAGGATTAAACCCTTGCTTTTGTATCCCATTGACCCAGTTCTAATCCTAAGTAAAAAAAAAATTATCTCCTGAGTATTTTCAGGGGTCAGTCCCGGGTCCAGACCAAAGAATAAAACCTGAGCAACCCAGCTATGCATTCCTTAGCCTCAAAAGAAGTAACATCAAATCATAATATCATGTAAGAAAATTTTATTCTAATGTAGACTTGTACTAGAGATGATAAAACATGATGATAATGAAATCTGATGAGTTTTCCTTGATTTGATAGATCTTGGAATAAAAAGGGCATCCACTTATGGCACATTTGGTAACATTTGAGTAAGGCCTATAAATTAAATAGTTTATCATTATTTATTTCCTCATAACTATCGTAGAGTTGTAAAGAAATAGTTTTATCTTTGGAAAACGAATATAATTTGAGTTAATTAATAGGCTATTCTAGCTGCAAGTTACTCTAAAATGTTTCAGAATATATATTACTATAATAAATATATAACACATGTATATAAACATACATATAAATACATAGTACTTTATATACCCATTAATAAATATGCAAACTATTTCATATAAATTTGGGTTAATGAATATATGTATTCATATATTTTTACTGTGCTTGCATATACCTTGCTCCCATATGTTGAAAGGGAGAGAGAAAGGGTAGAATATTAATATTCAGAGATGGGAATTTAAACAAGAACTTCTTTTATGTGGACCACGACAGAGTAGAGCAGTTGGGATGCATTCCCACTTGGTATCCTGAGCATCGCTAACTCTAGTTCTGGAAACCCCTGAACACCTCTGGTTGCGGCTCTAGATGCCCCAAGTACTGCCAGCACTGTAACATCTCCTTCTTGGTTCTTGCAACTGCCTGAGAGTCTGTCAACTATTTGGCTCTGAATCATCAGTGGGATACCCAGAATTCTGGAGCAATGTTTGGAAACCACCCCCCCCCCAACATAAATTTGTTTTGCAACACATGTGCAAGTAAAAAATCATTTCAAGCAAGAGAAGTGAAAGAGTGAAGTGGATGCAACTGTGCAAATAAGATAGTGCCACAATTGAACCACTAAAAAGAATTTCATCCAGGCTCAGAAGAAATACTTTCGCTACTTCCAAGATCATAAATAAAACCAACTAATTCTCAGATCCAGAGTTTAACTTGCCCATCTGGTCCAAATCCTGTAAGAACACACACATCTGCTCTCAAAAAACACTCACATGCACAAATATTCACGCACACAAGCACATGATAGGCCCCACACAAATATTTTCTTTTGCAAGACTGAGTGAAGCATCAATACGGATAGCAGGATTCCATTTAACAATATAAACCTAGAACTGATCAATCTGCTCCTACAAATAAAGCATATTTCAACACACAATAGTGCTTGTTATAGACAGCTGCCCTTCTTTTTGAGTTTAAACATCAGAATTTGTTAAGAAAAGGCTGGCAGCAAGCTAGTGACACTTTTTTATTATTAATTTTGGAATCATACTAATGCTAATAATTTTAAAAGTACATAAATAAGCATTTCCATTTTTAACAAGAATGAGAGAGATCCCTCAATTTGAATCATTTCCTTTTTCTTTGTTTCTTCCTTCCTTCCTTCCTTCTTTCCTTCCTTCCTTCCTTCCTTCCTTCCTTCCTTCCTTCCTTCCTTCCTTCCTTCCTTCCTTCCTTCCATTCTTTCATTTTCTTCCTTTCCCACACTTGATGGCATTCATAAGTTACTCCTGGTTCAGCACTGAGAAATTACTCCTGGCATTCTAGGGGGAAATATTGGGATGTCGGGGATCTAACCCGAATTGACCACATGCAAGACAAATGCACTACCTGCTATGCTATCACTATAGCCTCAGGTCATTTTCAATATAGATCATCCATTCATAACCCCAAAGAAGTATAAACAGAAAAGATAAAATTTGAAGTTGAAAACCTCCATTATGAAATCCTGCTTTTGTTATTAACTAGCTTTGTTAATTTATCATTTTTCTTTGCATATTGCAGTTTCAATTCCTTCTAGTGTAAAATATTATACTCATCAAAAATATAAATGGAAGATGATAAATAGTATAGGGTTAAGGTGCTTTCTTTGCATGTTACAGAAACTGTTTCAATCCCTATTATCCCATATGTTTTCCAAAAATTTTCAGTGGTTGCTCAAAAATTATATTTATATATGTAAAATATATTTATACTATTACGGAGATGTGGCTCTGTTGTAGGCATATACCTTGCATGTGTGAAGCCCAGGTTTTGACCCTTGGCATGGAAAAAATAAAAGTAGATTAATGGAATGGCATAAACTATGTATAAATATTTCTTTAAACCTTAACTTCCATTTATATGTTTAATTACTTTTAGAGATTTTTAAAAGCATGAAGTGGTCTTTATTAGAAGTTGTCATCAGAATTTATATGAAAATATTTATTTCACTTTTTTCTCCATCCAGTATAATGCATAGAAATTGCATTTGAGGTATAATTGGTTTAGCATTCGGAATTTAACTAGGCTTAAGAGTTTTTGTGTGCATGAATTATACCCGTTGCATAATTCCCCCTTTTTAGAACATCTGCTTTTAGAATAAAACCAAACTCATTCGCATTGTAGGCAAATTCATTAGGTAATGACTCCTCAATATTTACATTTACATCCCAGTTTCACTGGTTGAACACCTACTGCTGTTGTATAAATACTGAAACAAACTTAGTGGCTTCAGTGACATAACTCTTTTGTCTTGTAGTCCCAGGGGTAAAGGTCTCACCCAGGGAAAATCAAAATGCAGACACAGCAGCATTGCTTTAGGGAGCTCCAAGGAATGTTTCCAGTTCTTTGCCATTTCTGGTTTTGATCACCTTTTCACACTCCTGCTGTATGGTCTCTTCTTCAGTTTAGAGGCAGCAGTAGAGGGCTATGTACAAGGAGTCTTTCAGAGGCTCTTTCTTCCTTTTCTTTCAGAAAGAATTTTGTTATTCAACAGACACACCCAGATCATGCCCATTTCAACATTCTTCACTAACAATCATATCTACAGAGTCTACTTCGACCATGTCCCTGAAGAGAAGTGGGACACGGGGATTCACACATGGACTGCTCAGGGTGTGTCTCTCATGCCTCACACACAATCCATCTGTGCATTTGTTGTTGTTGTTTTTTTGTGGTTTTTTTTTGGGGGGGTCACACCCAGCAGTGCTCAGGGGTTACTCCTGGCTCCATGCTCAGAAATTGCTCCTGGCAGGCACGGGGGACCATTTGGGGCACCAGGATTCGAACCGATGACCTTTTGCATGAAAGGCAAATGCCTTACCTCCATGCTATCTCCCGGGGCCACTGCATCTGTGCATTTGTAATGAACCCACATAAATGTGTCTGAGGTAATTACCAGGTAGTTCTATGACATGAGAACATCATCACTCTCAGTAAAGTTGGAAAGACTAAAGCTGGGATTGGTTGCAATCCAAGAGTAAAAGAAAAGTACATCAGTTCTTGATAGTCCTAATATAACAACACAACTGCAATATTTTCATTCCTGTCCACTTTTTTGCCATACACCTCATTTGGAGATCTGCTTCACTAGAGGCTGTCTCTCTATTTCCCTGGGAGTTGGCCTCTAAAAAACCTCAGTGCCCAAGTGGTCTGCTGACATCAGTCTGTTATGGGTGGTTAAAACAAATGTGGCAATTCTGTTTTTTCAGTCACCTTTATTTCTGTATTTAATGCTGCCACAAACTCTTTAAACATATTTGAATTTTTCATGTTTCTATTTATTGTTTTCACACCTTCGGGTGCTTTTGCAGAGATTGTGATTTCAAAATTCAGGGTGAGGGAATAAATGGAATACAGGGAAGCATTCCTCAGCAAAGGAACTCTGGGGGTCAAACACTTTTGTATCCTCCTACCTGTTCACAGAATTATCCCAAATTCCCTGCAAATCACAGTAAAATAATCAAGTAAATATAGTAGGTGACTTTAGCAGAAAACAATGCATAAGGAACCTCACCTGGAAAGTAAATACATAGTTATCTAGAGTCTGATCATTCACAAACCATCCAGGGTGTAGATGACTATCATACTCAGGAGATGAGCCCTGCAGCAGGATAATAGGGCACAGTGCCTTTCAATCAATATTCCACTTGAATTGGTTTTATAGCCTAGTGAGAACAAACACGCTTTGGGAACAAAAGAGCACCATGTATTTTCTATCATGTTGACGTTCTCTAAATATTCTCCTCAGTATGGATAGCCAGCGCACTCTTTCTCTCTCTTGCATTTGGTAAAAAAAAAGTGCTCAGATAGTTTTGTGATTACCCATTTTTAAATTACCTCTAGTTGAATGGATGATATCATTTACTTATATTTGTGTTATTCGAGAAACTTCTTTATTGTCCACTTTTACCAAGTACTGGAATAGATACGGAAAAACAACAATAAAGCTATGGCTAGCTTTTCATGGGTGTTTGTTCCACTTTTTGCCATGAGCCTCATTGTACTCAGAATCCTAAATATACATATACTCTTAATAGAAAAAAATTCTTAAACTGATACCCCGAGTGCTTTCTCCTTTTTGTCTCTTTTTTTCCTCTCTTTTGTATCACTATGCTTCTCTCTTATTTAAAATACATTCTCATCATCAGCCACTAAATAGATTGTTCTCCCCAGTAGTGAGAAATGACCTGGATTTTGGAAAATATAGCTCAGCTGCATGCTTGTAGAAGCACAGGATTGCATGACCATCTTGAAGGGGCTCATTATAGCTGCAGAATTTCCTTCTCTCTCTGTCTCAGATAGATGATCTTAGAAAATGCTTGTTAACAAGATCAAATAATTCATAGACATAGAAGATCCCAGAAACAATACTCTATGCCTCATTCTAAGTGCAATTCTTCTCTTTTAGATGAATTTTGAAGAAATATGGAGACCCCAACACAACTAAAAATTGGATAGAAATATTTAATATTATAATATTATAAACTGTACCAACGAATACAGTTTTGTAATGTTTAACTTTACATTTTTCTGTATCTATTAAATTTAGTATGTCATGATTTGATTCTGATGATCTTATAAAAATACATGAACAAGGGGTCAAAGAGATATACAGTGAATAGGGTGGTTGCCTTGCACACATTCCCTCAAGCCTGCTAACTGTGATCAGAATCAGTACAGAATTGGGGCCATGTGGTGGCTCAAGCAGTAGGGCATTTGCCTTCCTCATGCTAACCAAGGACGGACCATGGTTTGATCCCCCAGCAACCCATATGATCCCCCAAGCCAGGAGTGATTTCTGAGTGCATAGCCAGGAGTAACTCCCAGCTTCATCGGGTGTGGCCCAAAAACCAAAACACAAACTAACAAACAAACTAAACAAAAAATCATAATCAGTACAGAATGAGGAGTTAACCCTGAGCACATCTAGGTTTGGCCTCAAAACACACAAAAATACAACTATAAACAAACTATTTTTTCTTATATTTCTTTAATAGTCAAACCTTATCTTCTTTCTTCTTTTGATAATAATTTCTTTATTTAAGAACCCTGGTTACAAAAATGTTTATAGTTTGGTTTCAGTCATCAAATGTACACCACCTTTCACCAGTGTAACTGCTTTATCTTCTTTCTTTTAAAAGCATATTTTCAGGTCAGGAGAAAGCACAGTGGTAAGGCATTTGCCTTAGACGTAGAAGGATGGTGGTTCAAATCCTGGCTTCCCATATGGTCCCCCAAGCCTGCCAGGAGTGATTTCTGAGCATAGAACCAGGAGTAAACCTGAGCGCTGCCAGATGTGACCCAAAATCCAAAAGAAATAACAAACAAAAAAAGCATATTTTCATGCATCTTCTTTCCCAAAATTTTACCCAAAATTATGTCATACTGGAAATATGATATTTAACATTTTGAAGAAATAATTTCTTGTTAATATATACACATATATCCATATTATGTGTTACATAGCACAGAGAAAGTAAGATTATCAGGAAAAGTGGCATTTAATCCAAAATAATAGAAAAGAAATCATCATGTATAAAGTCACAACATAGATTAAAAATCCATGAGGCTAGACCAGGTTGCATAGAGATTTCTATGCTGAACTTACATTGTACATTATACATTTTTAGAGCAAATGCTCTGCAATGAGCAAAGGCTCAAATATAGAATTTTTGGAAACAGGATAACAAGATCAAATTCTCTGCAGTGATATAAACTTAGGAACTTTCAACCTGAAGCTAGCCAATGTCTGGGAGCTAGATTGTTTCTGAGACATGAGAATCAATCTCAATGCTTTAAAAAAATGATTCTACAGATAACACACTACTGTTTTTTTCCCCAGAATTTATGAGGATTCTGTCTGCTGCAAAATTGATTTGGAAAGATTCCAATATGTACTTGGCAACGAGTTGTAAGAGGGGCCGTCTGTCTTATATTTCCTTGGTCAACATAATACTTAGCATGAGATAATAGTTCAAATCTTTACTTGCTATGAAAAGTGAGATTATTTTTACAAGAACAAGAAGTGTCTGATTATTCATAAAATAAAAAAAACAGGATATTCTGGCATAAGTTGAGAAAAGGATGTTCAGCAGCTTTCAAAGTTATGAACACAAATGCAAGAAGACAGTGTTTCCAGAGACTTTTACTTAGGCAATCCTAAAGTTTAAGACTGGATTCATATATAGGCTAAATTTAGAAACTCATTATTCATTTTTAAAGGAGTTAGTGGAATAAAAGTCAATAGAAAACTCTCTAGCATATTTAAAATAGAATTCGATTTGTATGCGACTTTGAGGACACTTTCCTATTAGGCCAAACAAAGACAACTTGGATGCAAGTTATTTAGACCTCTCTTTAACTGTTTTGCTATCAGAGATGGCACACAGCAATTTTTTTGAAGTCCAAAATTCATTGTATGATTCTGAGCACTATCAATGCCCACAGCCTAAGTCAACTTTGTATTTTATATTTATTTATTTATTTATTTATTTATTTACTTTTGGTTTGGGGCCATACCTGGTGGCTGACACTCAGGGGTTACTCCTGGCAGGCTTGGGGACCATAAAGGATGCTGATAATCAAACATAAGTCAGTCACATGCAAGTGACTTACTGTGCTATTACTCTGGCCTCATAATATTTAATTTTTTATAATAAATTGGAGCCATTCCCAGTGATCCTTGGGATCAGACTAGGTAGTACTTGAGGAAATATATGTTGTACCAGGGATTAAAATGGAGTCAGAAACACACAAGGCAGCCACCATATCCTTGTACTCTTTCTCAGCATCCAAGTCACAATGCATACTTTGACATGCATAAAATACCCGTGTCAGTTTTATGATATTGTACTAGAATGGCCACTACTACAGTGCAGGGATTTTTCTTTTACCCAAGAATATGTGACCTGGAGGATCTAGATGGGGAAACTCTACCCAAGGGTAGGCCTAATGAGCTGAATTCCCAACCCATCAAATCACAACTTCTAAATTAGTTGTATATGAATTAGAGAGAGCAGTACAACGATTCAATCTGTAGGTGAAAAAGAAAAGGTACAATAACTAAGTAAATTTACTATTGTGGAGATATTAGTATTTTTAATTACAAGTAATCACCCCAAAAATAAAACTTGACTAAATTGAAAAACTTGTTCAATGCCACTAAGTTGAGTGCCAGAATAGATGAATCCAGAGATTCAGGGGGAAAAAATAAGTAATTTTTGAATTGGTTCACTTTCTTTTCATCTTTAGACTTTGTTTTATCATGGATAGACTACATTTGGTGGTAGCTTCTGACAAATGTAGATAAAAAATATGTACTACCACATCTCTATTAGACATTTGCTCTAACCAGATTGCTAATATGAAATGTGAGAAGTTCTCTGGTGTTTCCAGGGGTGCAGCTCTTACCTAAAGAAAATTTCCCTGATCCATGACCATCTCAATCCACCAAAGTCGAATATATATGTATATATATATATATGTATATATATATATATATATATATTCCTAAAGGTGCAAAACCACATCCATTTCTTTGCATTGCAAAAGTTTTCTCCTGTAGCAATTAGTAGCTTCATTAAACCTACTAATAACTCAAGTTTCAATTGGAAGTTTTACAGAATCCTCAAAAACCCCCAAAATCTTTCAACTTTCTTTCGATGTGAAATATTTGTTTTCTTCTATCTTCTCTCTCTATAGAACCACAATCAGAGACTTATGATCTCTGTTCATCACTGGCTTTGTAGACTCTAAGAAGCCTTCTGAATGACTTATCAGGTTTTTTAAAAAATCAATATGAAGATCATAAAAGTATTAAGTTCAAAGAGTAATGATAAGTAAATTTATTGAAATAATTTTGCAAATTTTGTAGATTAGAGTATGTTCCTCGAGTTTATTCTATTAGAGACTGATCAATAAGTATTCTGATGGACTTTTGTGAGACTTAATGATTCAGTCATGAAATCCCAAATCTCCTCTTCTAGTCTAAAATACAGAACTTTTATTTTAGTTGGGGTGGGAGAGTCAGAAGACATGCAAACATGCTCACACACACACACACACACACACACACACACACACACACACACACACACACAGAATGGCACACAGGGTCACTTCTGACCAGTGGTGCTCAAGGACCATATTTGGTGCTAGGCATTGAACTGGGGTAATATGCCTGAAAGGCAAGTACTTAATCTCTGTACCTATCTCTTTGGCTCTAGATTAATACCTTAGATGTGTCAAAAGACTAGGTGCCTGATGAGCGCTACAGATAACAAAAAATGAGGTCTTTGGTAATTCTCATTACTGCTTGTGATTTAAATGTACTTGGAAAAAATATAAGTGCTTTTAGTACTCCTCTGTGTGTGAAACATAACTGTGTATGAAACATCCTAAGAAGGAAATTTTTTTTTTTTTGTGGTTTTCAGTCACACCCAGCAGTGCTCAGGGGTTACTCCTGGCTCCATGCTCAGAAATTGCTCCTGGCAGGCACGGGGGACCATATGGGGCACCGGGATTCGAACCGATGACCTTTTGCATGAAAGGCAAATGCCTTACCTTCATGCTATCTCCTGGGCCCCAAGAATGTAATTCTGTAAATTAAAATTTATATTTCTACTCAGGATCATGTGCTTTTATCTTCCTGGACAGTGATCTCCAACTCAATAGTAAAACATAATAAAAGAAAAGAACTTACTATTGGTTTTAGAATAGTAGTTCTGTGACATTTTCAGGAATCTAGATTCACTTTTGTCTTTCCAGTCTGTCATCCTTCACAAGTTGACCACAGCATGATGACAATAATTCCTGGCAACAGCGGCTGCACTTGACTGTGGTAAGAGGGTTTTTTTTTCTTGGTGATTGTTAAAGGAAAGCATTTTCCAGAAGGAGTGCAGCTAAATTGATTAAATAATGAAACTTGTTGAGAGTAAAACGAGACTCTGGCTGACTTGGCTTAACTAGATTTAGCCATCTGAGTTATCTGTGGAAGAGTCGAGTTGCAGGTTTTCTCCCTGAACAGTTGGAGGTGAGTGTTCATATGCAGTCAGTTTGGGTGCTTGAAAGCACATGATTGACCACTTGCAGCAGTTAATAACTGGCAGCCTGTGCAAGTCATTCTGGTTCATCTCCTGCTGTGCTTTGATTTGCTTGTACCCACAGAAAGGCCTCCAATTCCAGTTTGCATCAGGCTCTTGATTGCCTTTGTTCTGACTTTCACCTTTATCTGAATTTACTGCCACCCCACCATCGACCTTTGGCCCCTACCTGCCTCAGGTTTCTTCACGATTCAGTTAATATGACAGGGAAGGAGTTTGCCTCACATGCAGCTGATCTGTATTCAATTCTCAGCCCCTAAAGCATATGGCCCCAGGTATCTCCTGAGCAGGAGAACACCCTGAACACTGCCAGCTATAACCCCCACCTCTCAGGCAACAAAATAAAAATAAAAATAAAGATATAAAGGGCTTGCTTTGTACTCTCTTCCCCAGTGCCTTGTCTCCTTGCTGTCTCCCTGCTTTGGTAGTAATCACCCTTCTCTGTCCTCTCAGCTACTTGAAAACCCTCTGCTTTGCAGGAACAACTTGAGTGTTGATTCATCTTTCTAAACTTTGAGCTGAATGAATTATTTCAGAGAACTTTACATTCATCTTCATCTCTGTGCTAAGCTTAGCTGGGCCATTGACATACACTGTAAAGATGAAAGGAAAAGGAGGAAGAAAAAACAAAACCAAAGAAATCGGAATCTAAGGGAATTCAAACATTTTTTTCACTCTGAAGGCTGGAGATTGAGAAAGCAGATCTGGATTTTCTGAGTTCTGACTGTGTTCTCACTCAGTCCAAATAAAGAAGTTATTGCTGTGAACTGTAGAGGAGCAAGAGGGAGGGGGTTGGGCTTTGGGATTAGAAGAAGAAAAGAGAAGGACTAGCTGTTGACAGCAGTATGGGGTGGGAAGAGACATCTCTTCTATTAGTCTATAATTAACAACTTTCCTCTCATAGACGTTAATTTATTTTGTCATTAAATTAATTAGAATTAAACAGGCCTCTAAATCACTGCTTATTCCTAGAAGAAGAAAGATGCTTATAAAGGCAAAATCAAGAAAATTTTCCACTGCTTTCCTTTCTCTAAAGATACAGAGAAGGGAGAAGACAAGGCCTCCTAAAGAGAATTCCTCCAGGCTCCAAAGTCACAAATGGGTGCTAGGGCATGTTTTATGAGAACAATGGTTAGTTATTTTCTTCTCTAAAGACAATGGGCCAAAGCAATATTACAGCAAATAGGGCTCTTGCCTTGCATGTTTCCAGCCTGGGTTTGACACCTAGAATCACATATGGTCATCTGAGCTTAACCTTGGACACAGGAGTAATTGCTGAGTACCTCTAGATGTGACCAAAAGTTATAAAGAACTAACAAAGAGAATGGGAATTTAAGAATCTGCCAAGGGGGGACCGGAGAGATAGCACAGCAGCTTTTGCCTTGCAAGCAGCCGACCCAGGACCTAAGGTGGTTGTTTCGAATCCCGGTGTCCCATATGGTCCCCCGTGCCTGCCAGGAGCTATTTCTGAGCAGATAGCTAGGAGTAACACCTGAGCAACACTGCCGGGTGTGGCCCAAAAATGAAAAATAAAACAAAAACAAAAATTAAAAGAATCTGACAAGGGAATACTTTCTAAACTGTCAGAAATCTCCATCCCACTTTGGATTTTTTGGGAAGGGAACTTTTTAACTTGCTTTCTCTTTGGTAAGCTGAGAATAGTACCTCTCTAAAAATATTGTTGAAAGATGAGCTATTGCTAGATAAATTAAGTCAAGTGTCCATACCTCATTAGAATTTGAACAAATGCCACTTGCTTTCCTCTGTCTCTCTTAAACAAAGTAACAAGTTTTATTGCAGATGAAGGATTGAGTCATGAATTTCTAAGAAAAGATTCAGAACCTAAAGCCCAGCAAGCAAAAAACAAAAATAAAACCTAAACTCAACAACCAGATGATTATTTCATCAATCCTGTATAAATTTAGTTAACCCAATTGATTTGCTCAAATAAGTTTCTTTTTTTAATATCCTTCTCTTGGCTTCTATAAATTCTGTTTCTTTTCTGTTCACTCTGTGCTTGTAACTCCAAAGCTATTTATTACTTCTGTTCTTTTCCCTTAATACTACCTGAAGGAAGTACTACCCCTGCTACTAAAGAAACTCCCTTATTAAAGCAAAAGTGGTCTGACAATCCATTTATCTCCTTTTTCATGCAGAGATCAATGGAGGGAAAGAATATCGAACCTGGCACATGCTTATATTGCAATATGCATTGTCCTTATATTGACATTATTGCAAATTTTGGTCTGTTCTTTTCCAAAACAATGCAGAGATTCCTTTGGAATTATCCCCTAGATAGTCTTTTAAGCATTTTCTGGGCTTGAATTGGATGGGGATGATCTTTTAAGATACCTCACAGATCCGGAGTTCTGTGAATCTGTGAATGGTCAAAAGGGTGAGTTCTTTATTGATGAGTTCACAGTTCAGTTCTTCCAGGATTTTATTTGAGGGTTCCTTATAGACTTTTAAGACACCTGTTTTACAGTGGAGATGCATATATTTAGCCTAAACCTAAACGTCAAAAAAAGCAATAAGGAGGAAATGGACTACCATAGAATGTCTCCAATTTAAAGACTTACAAAAGGGGGTACACGAACGAGTCTACTAAATAATTGAACCCAAACAAGTGAAGAACTAACTTTCTTAAAGCCCTAGCTTTACCATGAAGAAGAGCTTCTCCATTCATATTTAACATTGAAGAAAACATATGAGTTAATGTTGATTTCTGACTTGACTGATACTTAACTGAATAACACAACCAATGATAGAATGGCTCTCTGTGATGTTGACAAAGGTGCTGAGTGCTTTCTCTTCTTAATCTTAGAGAATCAAATGAAAAAAATGCATTCATTTTCCCCTTTAATTAAGACTTCAGCATTATCAGGCTTTAGAAGACTAAACAGCATGCACAGATGAATCGCTGTTTAATTAAGCTTTCCAAGAAAGTTTTTTTTGTTTTTTTTTGTTTGTTTGTTTGTTTGGGTTTTTTTTGTTTTTTGTTTTTGTTTTGTTTTTTTTTTTGGTTTTTGGGTCACACCCGGCAGTGCTCAAGGGTTACTCCTGGCTCCATGCTCAGAAATTGCTCCTGGCAGGCACAGGGGACCATATGGGGCACCGGGATTCGAACCGATGACCTTTTGCATGAAAGGCAAATGCCTTACCTCCATGCTATCTCCTGGGCCCCAATTTTTTTCATTTTTTTTAAAAAAAGATTCCATTGTTTATTATTCTGTTTGATAATTTACTTAAGTGAAAAATCAACATATTGTAAACTATAAAAGAGAAGTCAGTAACATTCTTTTTCTTTAGGCTAAGGTCATAAAGATCAGCATGAAGAGATTTTAATGGGTGAATTTCTGCGTGTTTGGATGTTTGGAACTTATGATATGGACATATGCCTCAATAAGATGGCAATTCTAATCCATTTGGGAGGAAATCACTTCTAAGACTAAAATGTGTTTTTGGTTAGTTGTAGAGCCCATAACTGAGTAAGTCTAGAACTAAATAAATATTTACATTTGATATATTCATAATAAGTATTAATTATTATTAATATTTTATTATAATCTATATTTTATTATATTAATAATAATTAATTATTATTTCTCCCTTACATTGTTATAATCATATTAAATAGAAGGGAGAAATATTTGGATACTGCCTATATGAATATAATTTCCAAGTTCCTGTATCATATTGGCACTTTTAAAATATTTTACATTTAGGGGCCAGAGTGGTGGCACAAGTGGTAGGGTGTTTGCCTTGCATGCACTGACCTAGGATGGACTACGGTTCGATCCCAGGGTATCCCATATGGTCCTCCAAACCAAGAGCGATTTCTGAGCACATGGCCAGAAGTAACCTTTGTACATCACCGGGTGTGGCCCCAAAACAAAACAAAACAAAATTTTACATTTAAATGGCCTATCACCCTTTGGTTAATTGTGCATTTTACTTTTATATTTAAACCCATATTTATTTTATATGAAGCATAATTTAATGCTTACATTATATATATTCATATTAAAGATGTACTTATTTAATTTTCTACCTGAGTATATACATATATTTTGGGGGGTTTTTTGGGCCATACCCGGTGACGCTCAGGGGTTACTCCTGGCTATTCGCTCAGAAGTCACTCCTGGCAGGCACGGGGAACCATATGGGGAACCGGGGGATTGAACCGAAGTCCGTCCTAGGTTAGCACAGGCAGTGTAGGCACCTTACCTCCAGTGCCACCGCCCAGCCCCCACCTGAGTATATTTTATATTTAAGTTTAAAAAATATTTTCATATATTTTATAACTTTAGAGTTATTTTTTCAACACATTCACACATATTTTATTCCAATTTTGTATGTGCTGGAGGGATCTGAACTCATTAAACTTGTTTGTTCTGATATACTAACTTGATTTGAAACAGACCCTGGAATAGAACTGTCATTTATCTTTATTCAACTAATTGAACTTTTAATAAAAGTGTCATTGATTAGGTAAAATATACTTGGCTACAATGTTTTTGATTAGCTTTTCAAATGTCTACTAAGGTAGACTGTATAAATAACCACAAAGTTGTACTATTTCAAATGCCAAGCAAGTCCATCTGCTGGATTTCAATACTAAAGTAATAATATGTTGTCTCATCACATTTTAGTATTTAAATTTTAGCATTTATCATAAGTCTTGCTGGCTTTGTTTCTTTATTTAGTCTTCCATAAAGTAAAGGTTTGGGTTTTTGCCTGCTTATATCTGTGCAACAGCTTTAGGGAAAAATAACCCAATTTAAATTTTGAATTTCACAAATAATTGAAACAACTGGAAATATTTTAAGGTGTTAAGTGAATATTTGACAAAAAACTACCTAGTTGAATTTTTGTTTTATAAAACAAAATTAAAATTTTTTTCTATAAAAAATTAAAGATGAATAGCTCAGAGCCTTATAGCAAATGGCAAGTACATTTCATTTGACAGTGATGATTTTCAAGGTGTACATTATCTGATCTTGATGCTCCAAATTGAAACTGTTCAAATGGTTTCACTGGGTGAGGTTGGTAATTAAAATCTAACATGAACTTTTAATTATTTCTGTTTCAAAATTTAATGATTTTTGTTTTATTTTGTTTAGGAGGTCACATCTAGTGCTCAGGCTCTGTGTTCACGGATTATTCCTGCTTGGTTTGAGAACCATCTCTCTAGCTCCTTTCATGTTGTTTTAAAAATATTGCAAAATAAGCTCTTAGGAAAAATAAACATTAAAAATATCATTTTCTGAAAAAGGGAGATAATCTAGTTATTGAAGACACTTGCAGAGCATTCAGCCAAGCCCAGTTTGATACCTGACACCATATATTTAAGTTCCCAGAATACCAAAGGAGTGACTCCTAAGCATAGAATTAAGAATAGCTCATGGGGGCTATTCCTGGGGGCCAGAGAGGTGACACTAGGGGTAAAGCATCTGCCTTACAAGGAATAGCCTAGGACTGAGGATTGATCCCCTATGGTCCCCCAAGCCAGGAGCAATTTCTGAGCGCATAGCCAGAAGTAACCCCTGAGCGTCTATGGGTGTGGTGCAGAAAACAAACAAACAAAAAGAATAGCTCCTGAACATTACTAGAACTTCCCGGATCCTGAAAACAAATATTTTCAAATTCTTCTTAATATATATAACATGATTCTCATATATATTCACATATATATAAAGTATAAAATAAAATATAGAATTGACTTGCATTCTCTTATTTTTTTTTTCCTGGGGTAGGGGGTGGCTGTTGCTTACTGGCAGTGTTCAAGGAACCATGTGCTGTGCTGAGGATCAAACAGGGTTCAGTCATACAAAAGGAAGCATCTTAACCCCTATACTATCTCCCTGACCCTTAACTTGTGTTCTTATCTTACTATATAAGATAGCAGAATAAAACTGTTCCTACATTGCACTGATCTCCTTGCTCTCTTTGGATGACTTTATGTTAAAAGGAAAATTTAAACCCAAAATTCTGCTGCTATAATGTTTGCAGCTAAATACATTTAGAAAACGAATTATGAAATCTTTGATGATGAAAATATGTTGCATTTTATATGTTGGAATTTCTAAAATGAAATAGCATGCATTCAAGTGGTGAAGATTTATTTTCTAGGAAAACTTTAGGGAAAGATGAATGAACAAATTAATCTTTATCTCCCATGAATTCTTTGGAATTAGGAGAAATAAAAACTTTATTGGGAAAAGCTGGGAAGAGTTATCTGGAACAAAGTGACAATCAATTAAACAGTGGTGATAAGAACATGGAAGAAAATTGGAGATGTTTGTTCTGTTTCACATTAATAATTACATGTATCCACAGATTTGCTCATTTAAATAAAGATATAATGGATCTTTGTACCCAGTAATAAAGCGTCTATACTTCTTTTTCAGCAAAGAACAAGTGAAATCCTATTTCCATCTATAAAGGATCTCAGGGACTGAGAAACACATACTAGTGAGTTTAAAGGAGTGGGTTTTTTTTGTTTTGTTTTGGGAGGTGTTTTGTTTTTTTTTTTTGTTTTTTTTTTTGGTTTGCTGCTGAAGTTGCCAGCAACCCAGAAGTACTAAAGAATACAGATTTAAAAAAAATCCACAGAGGCTTCCTCGGTCTAGACCAAAGGCCAGAAAAACACTGGCCTCGGAAGACAGAAAACTTGGAGAGAAATAATTTCCTTCACCTATGAACTCCAGAAAAACTTTCATCTCTCACCACACATATTCACCACCCATATTCCAGGCTGGAGAAACCAGGCAATAACTCAGGAGGCTATAAAGATGTTCCACATCAGAAAAGTGAAGGAGAGAGCCAGTTCTTAATCATGTTCAATTGAGTAACTATGCAAAGACTTCTCTATTACTCTAAAATGCCTCCAAAACCTGTACAGGACATCAAAGAGTATCAGAGTTCTTGCTCTGGGCAGCTGACTCTTCCCTAGATTGTGAATGTCTGGGAATTAAAGGGACTCTGATTTTTTATTTCATATCCCAAACAGCACTGGTTGAGTCCTCAATATGGCTTCTTTTATGGTTAAATACATTAGAAAATGAAAGACCTTATTTTAGACTGAAGCAATATTGAATGTTATGTCAGGAAAGATTAAGGGGCCCCAGGACTAACTGTTTTCAAATAGAATATAATGTCATATAAAGTAAAGCACCTGTACATGGATATTATGGGAAGGTGATTTTCAAATCAGTCTGAATTGGACATTTTGAAATGTAACCTTTTCCTTTTTTATCAGCTTAGCAGGTCATGTGGTATCATTTTTTGGGATAAATTTTAGATACAAAAACCAGTAATTTATTGAACATAATTTTGATCCAAGGAAAGGTCTAATTTTTCCTATTTCAGCAGTCAGTTCACAAGATGTCTATTTTTGTTCACAGAAGAAAGTAATAAAAAAAACATACTATATAGCTTTAGGTCAGGTTTTTTAAATTTGGTTGAGACTTTTCTTAATTAAAAGGAGACAGTTTTCTACTCTAAAAGCAAATTTTGTCTTGTATTGCTAACTTGTTGGTTTTTGATTTTTGTTTTGTTCTGTACCTGACTTTGTTTATGTGTTTTAGGTTTTAAATATTTATTAACTTCTTAATACATGTGATAATCCATGAGGGCACTTAGATACCTTAAACTAACTTGGATCATTAGAACTGCTCTGCAAATTCAGCTGAGGAACTCATACCTCAGATGATGAGAAAATTGAGGTTCATAAATATCACTACCTAGCAGGAGCCCATATCTATGACCATCACACTTCCTCTTGAGGGAGCACTAGGCTTATGATAGATATTTTACTGATGTTATTTCTGTGCCTCTCGACTCCCAGCATCTAACTTTGGGGAAGTTAATTTGTATCGAGGATTATGTGTGTGGTTTCATTATTCCTTTGAAGCTGAATATACCTACAAAAAATAATAGGGCCAACTGAGCCCCAGAAATCTGTCCTGCCATTTTTCTCTGTCACTATTCCCAAATTAATATGGGCCTGATTTCTTACCCCAAACAAACACTTAGCAATGACTTTGTCCTATGTTTAGACAGTAGATAATTGTCCAAATAAACAGTGTAATGTCCTTGTAAGCAACATATATTAATCTTTCTTCTTTTACTCATTTTAACAGTTTCTTCCCTTTAATGTGTAAATTTAGACCACTCGTATTAAACTAAATAAAACTGTTATTGATATAGTTGGACAAATGGCCATCGTATTTTGTACTATTTTCTATTGTACTTTTTTCTTTTGACCACATCCAGTGATGCTCAGGGATTACTCCTGGCTATGTGCTCAGAAATCGCTTCTGGTTTGAAGGACCATATGGGACGCCAAGGGGATGGAACTGCAGTCCATAGTAGGTCAGCTAAGTGCAAGGCCCTACTGCTACGCCACCGCTCTGGCCCCTCTAGTGTACTTTTTGTTTCTTTTTCCAACTCCTTTAGTTTTATTCAAAATTCTTTTATAACTCCATGTCTGTTTTACTTAAATATCCCCTTAGAGTTTGTAAAAATACATTTATTACTGGCCTAATTTCTGGTAAAACTTCATGTGTAGAGTGGTACCTTATAGAAGAATATTCCTAATTGCCCTCTGCATCTGAGAGCCAGACTGGATGTTACTCCTTTTCCTTAACTAGGTTCAATAATCACCAGATCATTGTTGAATAAATAATCAGTAAGAAAAAAAAAAGGAAGTGTTTGTTTCAGTTTCTCAAATGCTCCTCCTATTATCCCTCCTTCTCTTCATTTTTCTTTTCATCCTTTCTTTTTAACTTTTTTTGCCTAGAAATCCAAACTTCTGCCTTGTATTCTTTCTCTTCCCTCTACAGAACTTCTATGCACCATCTGCATGGGAGCCCAGTTGACAGCAAATTAAATAGATCACCCCAGTCTTTGTTCCTGTGGGAGGGTTTGCATTTCTCATTCACCTTTGAAGGGAAATGACAGTCTATAGAGAGTATTGTTAGTGTTATACTTTTGCCTTTCAACATTTTAAATATTTCACTCTTCATGCTTCTTGTTATAATGATTTCTGACAAGAAGTCCAATGTAATTTTTTATGTTCTGCTAAAGTAGCATAAAAGCTAAAGTAGCCCCAAAACTTGGTTTCTTTGAAAGCTTTTCTCCTTCTTATAATTTGAATTTGATTTATCTAAAATTTAAATTTTTATTCCACATTTTTATTGTCTCAACTTCTAGCATTTATAAATTTTGAAAAATCCAACTATTATAACATCAAATATTTTTCTTTTTTTTCTTTTTTTTTTTTTTTTTTTTTTTT
>PVKC010010969.1:0-25174 GCA_004027635.1 Crocidura indochinensis
CCAATAAATGTGTAGACCCGATCCCTAAATTACAGTTTACTTCGTTATGCTTGATCTAAAGTTAGCATTACTTTTTGTCTATTTCCCCAGGCAAACTTTTTCTTGATTTCTCAAGATTCAAGCAAATCAACTTTTCCTTTATTACTTTGCAGCTGTGACTCATTGTGTTATAACTTGAAAATCAAAATGGTATCACAAAGGTGGCACAGAGGTTAAGACACTTGTGTTCTAATCTCAGTTCAATCCATGGCACCGCCTGTGTTCCCTTGAGCACTACTAGGATTGATCCCTTAGCACAGAGCTAACAGGAGCCCACGTGTACTACCAAATTTGATCCAACCTCTACCCAAAAGTTAAAATTTAACTTTTTTGCCATGCCATTTATACCATTTGTACATCAACCTAACTATTTGGATTCATTATTCCACATAATCTTTAGCCAAAAATTTGTGGGCTGTAAAGGTTTGTCTTTATCAAGCTTTAGACTTCTGGAATCTAGCATAATATCATTAATATGCCCAGATTCCCTTCCCACCTGCCCATACCAAAGTGCTATCGAAGCTATAGCTTTGGGTAAAAAAATAAAGAGAAAGGATACTAGTGCTAAATGTTTATCACCGCATGTATATATGTACGTATGTATACTCATTCCTACTATGTTTAAACATAAAGGAGCTGAGTTTCATTCATTCATTCCTATGTATTCTTAATTAATGATTTTAAAAGGTATTTCTCCCCATATGCTCAGAATCCTTACCCTATTTCTCATATTTAAAACCTGAATAGCACCCAAAATGGAGAATAACAGGAAAAGCTAGGACTTTATTTGATTGGGAATGCCTTGAACAAATTAAATACCCTTTACTGAAAAGTAACTTGAGGAAAAATGATATCTTGACATTTTTGAAAGCCACATATTCCAAAATCTGCAAATTTTGTGAACTTGTTTGTATCAAAATATGCCAGGGCCAGAGAGACAGCATGGAGGTAAGGCATTTGTCTTGCATACAGAAGGATGGTTGTTCAAATCCCAGCATCCCATGTGGTTCCCCGAGCCTGCCAAGAGCGATTTCTGAGCATAGAGCCAGGAGTAACCCCTGAGCATTGCCAGGTGTGACCTCAAAACCAAAAACAAACAAACATAAAACCCAGCTATGGGACTGGAGGTACAATACAGCAGGTAAAGTGCTTGTCTTGATGCAACCGACCTGGATTCAATTCTGAGCAACATGTAGGGTCCTCTGAGCACTGCCAGGAGTGATCCTTAATAGAGCCTGTGTAGAGCTAGGGATAAAACCCTGAGTACTGCTGGCCATGACCCCACCCAAACCATAATACATGTACATAGTTATATATAATGTATACACATATATTATTTTTGTTTCTGATATATTTGTCACATATGTTAAGGTTAACTCTTTAGTAACTCAAGTTGGAATATGAAACTGTTGCATTTTATTCAGGAATTACATTTTATAATCTGCTTATCCTTACTCTAGCTTGATCTAACACATATGTTTTAAAATATTTAAGTGTAGGGGCTGGTGAGGTGGCGCTAGAGGTAATGTGTCTGCCTTGCAAGCGCTAGCCAAGGAAGGACCGTGGTTCGATCCTCAGGCATCCCATATGGTCCCCCAAGCCTGGGACAATTTCTGAGCCGCTTAGCCAGGAGTAACCCCTGAACATCAAAAGGGCGTGGCCCAAAATATTTAAATGTAGTTTCCTTTTTACAACCTTTTTACTAAACATTTTAGAAAAAAAATAATGATTTGCTTTAGATTAATATCTCAGAGTAAAAAAAAAGTGCCCTCTCATTTGCCATTTCTTATATCCAGACTTAAGAGGTATCTTGGTTCCTATGTTTTTGACTCCTATGCAATAAAAGGTTTATTTGGAATTTCTTCTGCATGTAAATAGTTTTTTAATGAACTTTTAAACACCCATTTCTTAAAGCCTCATAGTAAAAGTAAATCCTGCAGAAAAGTAAAATATGTTTTGGGTTACTATAAAATTGTTCACGATGCACGTTAGACCAGGCAATTGTTAAGACTTGCTTTCTGCGCATTGACTCATTCAACAGATTTTTACTGGTATAAGTAACATATTGGTATTAATAATGACAAGTTGGGGCCAGAGTGATAGCTCAGCAGTAGGACATTTGCCTTGCATGTGGCCAACCTGGGTTCGGCCATATGGTTGGCCATATGGGTTAGGTAGGATCCTATGTGGTCCCTTGAGCCTACCAGGAATAATTTCCGAGTGCAGCGCCAGGAGTAACTGCTCAGTACCGCCAGGTGTGGCCCAAAAAGCAATAAATAAATAAATAAATATAGACAGGTATCATTGAAATATGAAGTTAAAGGTAACATTGACCCTGTCTTTAGTTTTATCTACTAGATTGATGAGGGACCAAACTATACAAAATTATTATTCAGTGGAAGCCTAGCATCTACTCTCTCTAAAATATAGCAGTGATCAAGAGCAATGAATGACCACTTTGGTAGACTCTATCTTCAAAGAGTTTTCAGTATCCATTAAAGTAAATGTATACATAGAGATGTGAAATCAGTTAATAATTTTGTGGAGTAAGGTAAATTAAATGTAAAAATGAATGATGAAAGTGTCTTCAGAATTTTCCTGGATTAGATACAAATATTTTGAGGAGGTGGAGTAAGAAAACCACAGTGGGAAGAAGTGGTGGTAGCTATCCTAGACAGGAATAGAATTGTCAAGGGTAGAAATGAAGAGCATTTACAAATAGCCAAAAGGTACATGAAAAAGTGCTCCACATCATTAATTATCAGGGAAATACAAATCAAAACAACAATGAGATACCATTTCACACTAACAGAGACTGACACACATCACAAGGAACAAGAACATTCAGAGCTGGTGGGAATGTGGGATGAAAGGAACTCTCATTCACTGCTGGTGGGGATGCCGTCTAGTCCAGCCTTTATGGCAAACAATATGAATATTTCTCAAAAAATTGAAAGTTGAGCTCCCATATGATCCAGCTATACCACTCCTATGGATATACCCTTGGAAGACAAAAACACAATTCAGTTATCTCTTCCTCATGCCTGTATTCATTGCAGTGCTGTTTCCAATAGCCAGGTTCTGGAAACAACCAAGATGCCCTTCAACAGATGAATGGCTACAGAAACTGTGGTACATATACACAATGGAATATTATGCATTCATCAGGAGAGATGAAGTCATGAAATTTTCCTATACATGGATGTACATGGAATATTATACTGAGTGAAATTAGTCAGAGGAAGAGAGATAGACACAGAATAGTCTCACTCATCTGTGGGTTTTAAGAAAAACAAAAGACATTGGAATAATTCCCAGAGTTGAGGGTTGGAAGGAACAGCTCAAATTATGAAGCTCACCACAAGTGAGTGCAGTTAGAGAAATAACTATGAGTTATTATGAGTGAGGGATGTAGAAAGCCTGTCTTGAATACAGGCAGGGATTGGGGGAGGGAGGTGATAGGAGCATTGATGATGGGAAGGTTGCACTGGTGAAGTTGGGGGTGTTCTTTTTATGACTGAAACCTAACTACAATCATGTCTATAATCACAGTGTTTAAATATATATATATATATATATTTGAGGTGACCGCTCAGGGGTTACTCATGGCTATGCGCTCAGAAATTGTTCCTGACTTGGGGGACCATATGGGACACTGGGTGTTCGAACCACAGTCTGTCCTAGGTTAGGTTGCACCACCACTCCGGCCCCAAATAAAGATATTATTAAAAAGAAAGAAAGGAAGAGCATTTAATCACACTTGTTTTATTTCTAAGTGAGCTATCATCTCAGATTTTAACAATAAACTAAACTAGATAGTAAAATATTGTAAGTTTACAAGTCAGGATTTGCAGTACATAACTAAAGGACTAAGAGTTCTACAGTCTTCAGTCGCCAAAGAAGGTGACCACTTTCGATCTCTTTTGATTAAGTAGTTCCCTGTACTTTCAGAAATGTTTCTCATTAAGTTTCTTCAGTATTCTGGCCTGCAGCCAGTTTCACTAGAGAAAATTTAATATAGAAAACTCTAAGCTTTGGGCCAGATAGAGTATAGCAGGTAGGGCACTTGCTTAGAATGCAGCTGATTTGCATTGGTCCCCAGGACCCCTTATTGTCTCCTGAGCACTGCCAGAAGTGATCCCTGAGCAGTGTCAGGTGCAGCCCAAAAATAGAAAAGAAAAAAGAAAATCCTATTGTCTCATAAAACAACTATAATTTTTTCAGATAATCTTGTATAAAACAACTATAATTTTTTCAGATAATCTTGTAATAAACAACAACCTGGTTTCCTATTTCTCTACAAGTAAACTATAGCTTATACTTCTTACCATTTCCTAAATGCTGTTTTTTTTTTTCAAGACATCTTATTTTTCACAGCCTCATTTAAAAAATACAACACAAATACTTTCCTCCATCACTCAGCTATACAAATACATTCTAAATTCTGTCCTACCCTTTTTTAGGGCAAGGTAGTCATATTCAAATATCATTAACATTTAAGTTTTTTAGAATGCATACTAAGAATTCTATGTCAAACCTTTTCTGTTTTCACACAAATAAGTTTTCTAAGAACTTTATTGAAACATGTGCCATGTGCAGTTCTCTTTTTCCATCTGAAACCAATGTATTTCTGGAGAGACAGATGAGAGACAGCATTAAGCAGGAATGGACTCTGAGAAAAACATGATACCAAGAGTAATATAAGATTGCATACTCATATTGATAATTTTCTTTTGCTACATCCTTAAAACTAAGTACCATGGCTGGGCGGGGTGGGGGTGGGAGGCTGGAATGATAGCACAGTGGGTAAGGCATTTGCCTTGCATGTGGTTGACCCAGGTTTAATTGTTGGCAACTTATATGGTCCTCCCCTAGCCTGCCAGGAGTGATTTCTGAATGCAGAGCCAGGAATGACCCTGAGCACCACTGCCCCAAAACAAAAACATAAACGAAGCACTAAGTATCAATCAGTTTTATTATAAGTATATTTTCATTTTGTGTCTTTACACATTACCCTCATTATTTCTGACTTGTCGTTTTCTATATATAACTACAAAGTTATTTAATCTTTCTTATCTTACTAGATATTAAGCCTACTTTTATATATCTGTTTCCTCTGACAGATTTAGAAGATACTATATAAGGATGTTTTTTGTCTCACTTTATTTTGTTTACTTTTTAGCTATTACATTTATCTGGGAAAGCAATTTTTTGTTGTTGCTATTGTTGTTGTTGTTTCGGGACCACACAGCAGTGCTCAGGGCCAACTCCTGGTTCTGCACTCAAGGATTACTCTTTGTGGGACTTGTGGCACCATTTGGGGTGCCAGGAATTGAATCCTGGTCAGCTGCTTACAAGGCAAGTGCCTTAAGCTCTGGCCACTGTTGAAACCACCTCGAATCAGTCCTGTTATGTATTTCTGTGGGGAGTGTTTTTCTTTTAAATTCCATCGGAATATTTAGTCATCATTTACATCTCTTGGATTTAGTAACCAGATACAGATATTAAGTTTCAGATATCTTTAGTCATAAAAGGCAGTACTTTTACTAAAATACAGACATTGCCGGCAGAAACTGAGCCAAAGTATAGTCCATAATTTTGCAGTAAGTCTATTAGTTAGTAGCTGAAAATTTGCTGATTAATAAAATTTTTGTCTGACCCTTTTTATTCCTTTAATTTCTTTGGATAAAACATTCCAATACCTGGGGTTTTCAGCTTTTAAATATAGCATGAACTTTAGATATCACCAGCCCCAATCCCCTTTGTTATCTGAATATCTTATCTCCCTGAAGATAATGTGTCTTGTAAAAAATAAAGCAAAACAAAATCCTAGACTCCTAAGTAGCATCGAGGAATTCTAATCAAAGTCTTTTGACCTCAAGTCACATATGCTGTCAATTATTCCATGCTCTTGTCATTTTTATAACAACTGGATGTATTTCAACTTCCAGGAGATACCTTCTTGATTAAAGTATATGGAGGTCAGCCTTTTCCAAGCCTATTAGCTACTAGGAGAAATTCTGACAGGCCTCCGATGGACATCTCTTAATAGTTAGTGAGGTCTTTTGTATCTGTTGCTAGCATCCTGTCATTTAGGTATAAAAATCTCATGATTATTTACTTGAATGTCTTTTAGATTCTATATTCCTAACTTGTGCTACTATCCCTACAGGAACTAGAATAAGTTATTAGAATCCTCCAAATGTATTTGATAGTTCAGTTGTTCTTTTCTTCTGTTGATAGCCTACAGCTTCAACTGCTGAGTAACAGAGAAGCCTAAACCTCTAGGGCCCATTAGATTTAACTTGTTTACTGCATTGATATCTATATGTTAAGTGACAAGAGAGTTCAGGTTATTGAATAATTTAAAATTCAGCTCTAATTGGTGTCAGATGACCTGAAAAAGGCCATGGATGACGCCAGGAGCATGCTGCGAATTTCTCATAAATAATTCATAGATTAGATGATTCATTTGCCTGGATGTCTTGCTAAATGTAAAAGTTTGTAAGTAATAACTGATGATAAAACACCTGTAAGTATTTAGTTCATAATGCTGGAAAGTAATCTACTTTGATGATCTTCTAGAAAAATCTGCCAGTATAGGAGAGTTAATTGCACTAGGGAGATTGAACATTTATTTGGGATGAGAATTTGGCAGGCCATACAGTGCAGCTGTTGCATTACCTAGATTCTATCATTTTGACAACTGGTCCATGTAAGTTCAAACTCAAAAATACAACATGTCATTCTGTGCCTTACTACACATTAATTCTAAACATTTGGGGTAGTGCAATGACCTTTCCCAAGAAACATAATTTGTATTTAGAATTGTGTATCTAAGTTTTTATTATGACTTCTCAAAAGAACAGAGGGGACATTTTTGGATTTGCAAAATTAAGATTTTATTCATACATGGGCATTACAGAAATAAAAAGATCGTTAGGGGCCAGAATGATAGCACAGTGTTAGGGTGTTTGCCTTGCACGTGTCAACCCTAGACGGACTTCTGTTCAATTCCTGGGATCTCATATGGTTCCCTGAGCCTGCTAGAGGTGATTTCTGAGCGCAGAGCCAGGATTGTTAAAAAGTACTTGCCAGAATAGTATATTATTTACCACCACCACCAAAAAAGAAAAAAAAAAAAAAGAATACGAGTTGAGGGTACCCCTGCCTACGGGGGACAACAGTCAAAATTTGGATTATTCTTTGTCGGAGCTCGCTTATGCATACACAAAGATATAATAACAGACACGGAGACAGACAAGAGTGGGAAAAGGATTCCAGATCCAAATCTGTTTATTAAATCACAAGGCCCGGCTTACATACTTTTTGTGGGCACAGTTCTGCATGTACACATATCGATAGGGGAGAGATACATTGAACAGGCCAGAATACCCAGATAACAGGACCCAATGGTGAGTGGGTCGGAATAGGGCCCATCTCCATCGGGCCAGGGTGTACTGAGAATAGAACCCATCTCCGGCAGGACAGAATGTACAGAAAACGGAACTTCAGATACGTTAGACTCAGTTTCCCAGGGCTAAAATTCTATGCCTTCTTTGTCTCTGTATAAGCCTTAAATGGTTACATTTATTTCCCAAGGCTACCTGCTTTTAGTAAAGCTCTCTGCTTGTTGCAGAGGCCTGCTTTTAGCAAACTTCTGTGCTTGTCACAGGCCTGTTTTTAGCTACGTTTTCTGCCTGCTACAAGGGCCCTGGCAACCAGTAACCTATTGGTATTATTGACAACTGTGGTTACCAACGCATTAAATGCATTGTGAGTAATTTTGTCCTTTTCTTGTAAAGTAAATAATAGTTCATTGCAAGAAATAATGGCTGTAATTTAGTCTACCTCTTTTCTTATGGGTCTGTAACAAAATGATTGGTCAAGCCTTGTGTAAAAAGATAGTATTATGGGTAGGGAAGCTTCCTTGTACACAGTTGACCTGGGTTCCGTGCTCAGCTCAAAATATGGTCCCCTAATCCCCACCTGAATGCAGAGCCAGAAGTAACCCCTAAAACCTCTTTTAGATATGGCCTCCCAAAATAAAAACAAAACAAGAAATCATATCATACATGTTTCTATCAAAGGCATCTGTATTCCATGAATATTTTTTTAATTTTATAAATCTTTATCTAAGCACCCTGATTACAAGCATGTTTGTAGTTGGGTTTCAATCATAAATAGAATATCCCAATATTTTTAATGTAGTAATTTTAGAAACTATCTTAAAGATTCAGTAAACCAGATATTTGTTGACCTTCCAAAGTAGAAAATTCTTCATTGTATCAAAGCTAAATCTCACAATTTTAAAAACCTTATTCTTGGTGCCAGAGCAATAGCACAGTGGTAGGGCATTTGCCTTGTATGTGGCTGATCCAGGACAGTCCTAGGTTTGATCCCCAGAATCTTGGGTGGTCACCAGGCCAGGAGCGAATTCTGAGTGCATAGCCAGAGTAATCCCTGAGCAACACCCAAAAATAAAAAAAAGAAAAGAAAAAATAATTTTTTTCTTATCTGTGTTATTTATTAAAACGTATTCACTAAGCCTGCTTAATACCAACTTAACAATATTATGTTCCAAATCTGCCAAACCAAAATACCTGCATTTTCCCCTCATATCTGTTGTGCTACAAAACCCATGGCAGGCCTGTGTCAAAGTTTTAACTCTGTTTTTCAATTTCTAGTTTTAAGATGTAGCTAAGGAGGGTCAGAGAGCTAGTACAGTGAGTAGGGACTTGCCCTGCACTTAGCTGATACATGTTGATCCCCAACATTGTATACAATCCCCCAAACTATGTTAGGAGTAATCTCTTGAGCACAGCCAAAGCCAAAATAAAACAAAAGAAATACAGCTAAGTACTGAGGTATCTTTTGGAGAATATAAATCCGAATATGCTGCCTTTGATAATTTAGAATACCTGATACGGTTTTACATTATTTCTTTAGTGTTTGCAATTTACAAAATTTCCTTTTTCTTCCCAAGTATTTCCTTCTGCATGCTTTTGTGCTAGCATTCTATTCATTTTTGATCAAGCATTCCAGCCAACTCATTTCCATCACAGAGACAGTATGTAAATAGATGCCATAATACAAGTCATATTGTTCAGTTTGCTTATTGGGTTTCAAGCACAGCTTAGCATATTCATAGAATTCTTTAATTGGAAGCACTCTCAACATAGTCATCAAATTCAGTTGGCAGACTAAATTTAGTCATTGCATGGCTTTGTACAACTCATGAGCTAAAAATATTTTTAACCTTTATAAATTTTAAGAAAAAAATTTTATGGAATGGAAAATTGTATGTGAATCATATTTCTTTGTTCATGAAGATTTTTCTGGGATACTTATTCGTTTATTTTCTCTTGCTTTCATACTATAGAAGAAAAACTTTCCAAGGCCAGAGCGGTGGCACTAGAGGTAAGGCGTCTGTCTGCCTTGCAAACGCTAGCCTAGGACAGACCATGGTTCGATCTCCAGGTGTCCCATTTGGTCCCCCAAAGCCAGGAGTGATTTCTGAGCACATAGGCAGGAATAACCCTTGAGCTTCAATGGGTGTGGCCCCAATACAAAACAAAACAAAACAAAAACTTTCTAATTATATGGCAGAGACCTTATGGACTTCAGAGTCTCATATTTACTAACTAATCTCTCAAATCATTACTGACCCTTCCTATTACCTTTTTAACCTTCATCATCACTTAATAGCAAATAAAACATTGAACGAAAAGGTCAAGCACACAAAAATTAAATATAATGATTCAATTTTTACTTTTTAAAAAGCAATTGAATTATAGTATGTACATTTTAGCAAGAAGAAAATAAAGCAAAGAAGTTATTTTTATAAATTAAGGATAGACTTTTCCTTGGGCAGGGGTAGAGAGAATAGTGTTTGCATTAACTAGCTATTGTCTTTGAGTATAGGTAGTGTACTGTGTTGTCTAAATGATGATAATGTGGACATTATGAATTGTGACTATTCATTGATTCTGTGATACTTGTATTTTGAAGTTTTCTAAGTTTATTTTTATTTCACAATGACTGTGGTTTGTGGTGTTGTTGGGGTTTTTGATTTGATTTCTGGGCCACACCTGCAATGCTCAGAATTTACTCCTGACTTTGCAGTCATGGGTCATTCTATATGGTGCTCAGGTTGACCCCCTGAGGTACCGGGGTTTGAACCAGATCAGCGCTGTGCAAAGCAAACATACTACCCACTATATTATCTCTCTAGCCACAGTGAATATATTTTTAGACAGGCTACACACATGGAGTAATGAAAGTCTCTGGTATTAGACTGAGAGTGTGAGAGAGACATAGTTTTTAAAACTTTATTTTCTCCTCTGTAAAATAGTAATTTAAGAACTACATACAGAGTTGTTAAGAATTATAGCTTAAAAATGTAATACAATTAGGGGCCGGGCGGTGGCGCTGGAGGTAAGATGCCTGCCTTGCCTGCGCTAACCTAGGACGGACCGAGGTTCGATCCCCTGGTTCCCCATATGGTCCCCCGTGTCTGCCAGGAGCGACTTCTGAGCGAATAGCCAGGAGTAACCACTGAGCGTCACCGGGTGTGACCCAAAAAAACAAAAACAAAAACAAAAAAAATGTAATACAATTAGCTTAGTATACAATAAATTTGAGTTAAGAATAATTGAAGTTCTTGGGGCCGGAGCAGTGGCACAGCGGTAGAGCATTTGCCTTGCACATGGCTGACCTAGGACGGACCATGGTTCAATCCCCTGGTGTCTCATATGATCCCCTCAGTCAGGAGCGATTTCTGACCCCAGAGCCAGGAGTAATCCGAGTGTAAGCTAGGTGTGACCCAAAAACAAAACAAACACAAAGAACAATTGAAGTTCCAAGATATAGTAGAATTCAGTGATCAATGAAGGTGACCCTTTAACTAGATTCATCAGAAATAATTATTAGGGGCCGGAGAGATAGCTTGGAGGTAAGCTGTTTACCTTGCATGCAGAAGGATGGAGGTTCGAATGCAGCATCCCATATGATCCCCTGAGCCTGCCAGGAGTGATTTCTGAGCCTAGAGCCTAAAGTAACCTCTGAGTATTGCCGGGTGTGACCTAAACCTCCTCCCCCAAAAAAGAAATAATTATTTTTAAAAAGGGGGGCTGGAGAGATAGCACAGAGGTATAGGGCGTAACCCAGTACAGACGGTGGTTTTATTCCCGGCATCCCAAATGGTCCCCTGAGCCTGCCAGGGGCGATTTCTGAGTACAGAGCCAGGAGTAATCCCTGAGCACCTCCTGCTATGACCCAAAAACCAAAATAAATAAATAAATAAAAAGAAAAGAAATAATTATCAAAAATATTAGAGATGTATTCTTTTACCTACATTTTTTAATTTTTTTATTTTACATTTTTGGGGTGGCCACACCTGGCAGCGCTCAGGGGTCACTCCTGGCTCTATGCTCAGAAATAGCTCCTGGCAGACTCGGGGGACCATAAGGATGCCGGGATTCGAACCACCGTTGTCCTGCATGCAAGGCAAATGCACTACCTCCATGCTCTCAGGCCCCCATTTTTTGATTTCTTATCTTTAGTCCTTTAAAACTTATTTTGGAGTTTGGGAAGATAATATAACGGGTAAGGCACTTGACTTGCATGAAGCCAGCCTGTGTCACAGTTCCCTTGAGCATTGGCAGGAGTATCACAGGTATGTCCTGAATACAACTGAGTGTGATTCCCCCAAAGTAAAATAATTATCAAATGTTGTTTTGGATATTTTTAAAGTGATAATTTCAACAAGCACTTCACAAAACAAGTTCAAAAGCCCAACAAACTCACGTTCAGCATAATATATATATCAGGGAAATATAAAATAAAATTGCAGTAAGATTTTACTACTCATACACATACCAGAATGAACCAAAATTAAAAATATTTATACTGGGCTGGAGAAATAGCACAGTGGTAAGGTGTTTGCCTTGCACGTGGCCAATCTGAGGAAGATCCGTGTTCAATTCCAGCATCCCATATGGTCCCCCAAGCCTGCCAGGAGCGTATTCTGAATGCAGAGCCAGGAGTAATCCCCTGGCGCTGCTGGGTGTGGCCCAAAAACTAAATATTTTATCTTTACTTATGCTACCAAATGTTAATGTGAATATGAACTGACTGGGGCTTTTTTACTTAGCTTGTTGGAATAGAAACATGAAAGATTCAGTTTGAAAATATCATTTAAATAAAGCCAAACATATACCTATTCTTTATCCAAGAGAAATAAAATGTCTAGATCTAAAAGCTTGTTTGTATCAGATAGCCTTAACAATGTATATAAGAAAAATCTTGTCATATTCATAAAATCAAGTATTATGTAACAGTACAAAAATGAATTATTGAATCACATAAAAATAGAGGTATGTATGCTAAGATAAAGAAATGAGATGCAAAACAAAAGGATCATGTTCTTTAAGCATGCTATGTAATTCCATTTATGTGAAGTTCAATCTAGGAAAACTTTCTTGTGGTCTTCAAGGCCCAAATAGTGGTTACTCAGGGGTGAGTGATATAGTACACGAGGTATATAGTGATATAGTACACTGGCTTTGCACACAGTAGATCTGGGTTTGATCCCTGACATCTCATATGATCCCCTGGGGCTCACCAGGAATGATTCTTGAGTGCAGAGCTAGGAGTAATGTCTGAGCATTGCCAGATAGGGTAAAAAAAAAAAATAGTGGTTACGAAAAGGTAAAACTGATGAGAGTGAGGGTTGTTACATTGATATATACAATATAAATTGTATTAAAAATATGCTTAATAACTATAAATGTTCTTACATATATAGTATGCCTCAATTTTGAAATACATTGATTTCTCAGTGTAATATAACTAAAGAATTTATATCAGAACCATATGTCAGAAGCAGCAGCTTGGGGTTTGTTGTTAGTTAAGTGCTAATTAAAAGAAGTTATATTTGTAAATATCACATAGAATGTATGTAACAGCTCTATAAAGGAAATCACATATGTTTTTTTCACTTCTATTGTGACTTCCATCTGTCTCACAGGCAGTATTTTTCTTAATTCCACTTATAAAATAACTTAACTTATTATATTAGACTCTTAAGAACTATTTTCCATTTCTTTTCTTTCTCTTAGTAACATATAATTTATCCTAATAATGGATTCTAATTTTTTCATTAGTTTTTAGAACCCATAAAAATTTAATTTTTCTCCCGCATATATACAGCCATCTCATAATGAGAATGTTGTGTGGCCAAGTTCCAGTATTAAACATTAAGGAAAGTAAGCATAACTCTAAACTTCATAATTGTCAGATTTATTTTTAAAAAGTTAATATTAATATTTATTGGGGAGCATGCATTTTGAATACCACTTTCATATTAGGGATTATACAAAGCAATTTGTATGAATTCTCATTTAATTATCACAACAATCCTGAGAGGTAGTGTAAGATGTTAGTGTAAGACAAAGATCACAAAGTTTGCTTGCAACACACCCAAAAGTGCTCAGGACTTCTGGCTGTCTCTGTGCTTAGGAACCCTGTGCAGTACCAAATATCAAACCTGGGTTGGCTTCAAGCAAAGCAAACACCTTTCTTATTGTTGTATGTTGTTGGCCCTTGAGAGTGACATTTTTCATCTGAAGGGGGAAAGTGAAGAATCGTATCACAAGTAATTAAACTCTGACCCAACTTTAAAGCCACACTGTAGAAAAATAAAGGCAGATAATTGAATTCATTCTCTTTAGAACACAGTTTTGAAAGAATTTATTATAACTCAATACCCCTTGAGAATCACACACACACACACACACACTCAATTTTTTATAACTCAACACCCTTTAAGAATCACACTCACGGGGCCGGAGATAATAGCATGGGGATAAGACATTTGCCTCACATGCAGAACCAGAAGGTCGGTGGTTCAAATCCCGGCGTCCCATATGGTCCCCTGAGTGCTGCCGAGTGTGATACCCCCGCCCAAAAAAATCACACGCACACACATATACCAGTATTATTTTAAAAACATTTGGGCAAATACATATTTTCTTTCATAAATTAGAGTACTTAAAATTGGCACTTGTGGGGCCCGGGAGATAGCATGGAGGTAAGGCAGTTTCCTTTCATGCAAAAGGTCATCGGTTCGAATCCCGGTGCCCCATATGGTCCCCTGTGCCTGCCAGGAGCAATTTCTGAGCATGGAGCCAGGAGTAACCCCTGAGCACTGCTGGGTGTGACCCAAAAACCAAAAAAAAAAAAAAATTGGCACTTGTGAGTACTTTAGCAATCAATGTTGTTAAAGTTTGTGTGTCCTTATGGTTTTATAGTATTCCGTTGTTTACACATACCACAACTCCTTTATCCAGTCTCTTACCATTTAACATTCAGGTTGTTTCTAAATCTTGCCTATTGTACCAAGTTCTGCAATCAACATATATGTACTTTTCAAATTAATGGGTTTTTTATGTGTTTGGGGGTTAAATGCCACAAAAGTAGAATCGCTAGATCATAAGGAAACTGTGACTTTAATTTCTTGAGAAATCTCTGTAGTAGGTTAAATGTCAACAAGTAGAATCACTAGGTCACAAGAGAAATCTGGTCTTAATTTTTTGAGAAATCTCTTAGTGGTTTTCATAGAAGCTGAACCAGACAACATTCCCACCAACAGTGAGTTGAGGGCTCTCGTTTTCTCACCATATCCTTGCTAATATAGACTGTTGCCAGTATTTTTGCTATATGTTACTCTCACCGGTATAAGATTTCATTTTTATTTTCATTTCCCTGATAACAAGTGTCAATGAACAATTTTCATATACCTAAGGACCATGAAGCTTGCAGCAACAAGGAAATTACCATAGAGGGTATGAAGTTAAATGAAATAAGCCAGAGGAAGAAGGGCAAATACTGAATGATGTCATTATCTGCAGTTTGTAGAGAAACAAAGAGAGGTATCAACTGATAACAACTGATAGATGATAAAGCCTGGTTTATATAACAGAATACGAGATGGGGGATTTGTAAGGAGAGGGAGGTGGGGAAATGAAAAAGTAGACTAAAAGTAATAAAAGGGCATCAATGCAAGATCTTTAGCATTATGGTGGTGGTCAGGTGAGGTAAATGTATAAATGACATAAATGTTAATAACACTGTTCTAACCATGTTACCTCAACTATTTTCATTAAAAATTTTTCATTAAAAAAGCTTCTATATATTTTTTCAATACCTAAATAATGTCAAGGAAATGTCAGTGGAGAATGCAAAATAATGTATGTGCTCTTTATATTGTTATATTAGTAATACTTTTATTCAAAAACATGAAACATTCAAAAATGTTTTATTTAATTTTCTTAATTTGGTTTGGTATCTTTAATTAAATTTTAATTTTTTATTTTATTTTAATGAAGATAATACTTTGCAGTGTTGTTTCTGGACCTTTGAATTTTTCATGTCATTTTAAAATTATTATAATTCTATAAAATGGTAGTTTGACATAAAAGTCCAATAAATATTTGACAGTATTACAGCAGTTCAGAGTAAGATAGATAAAATTTAAGCTTATTTTCCCTTTAGGTGTAAAATAATAAGGTTAATTTTTTGAGGTACTTAATTATATATTTTCCTTCAGGATCAGTTTTAGTTCTACAACGTGTCATCTCTTTAGTGTCATTTGCACGGGATTTAATCAGTACACAGAACTACATGTGTCATCTTTTAAGGTGACCAAGTATTCTCTCCAGATGTGACTATCACTTAAATGGAAATTCTTTTATATTGCTTTGAAAACTCATTTCACATCTAAAAAAAATCACTAAAATAACCATCTTTTATCACAGAAAAGTAACATGGTACTTCTGTATATTTCTATTGTCATGTTTCACCAGTTCATCATTTTCAAGTATTACTGAGTAAACTGCATAGCTTTTCCACATTGAGCAAGATTTCAGTTATTCTGTTTCTAGAATAGAAAACCATTGTATAAGGTGTCAGAGTTGGTTAGGACTTTGAAAAGTAGAAGAATGTATGGTATACTGCTAAAGCCTCCAAATATGTTTGTGCTCTACTTCCTAGAACTTATGGATGTCACATAGAATTTATGTAACTTATGTATATATGCAGTGTAATCAAAGTGGTTCCTATAGGAGGGACACAGGAGAGGGCCCAAAAGATAGTATAGTGGGTACATTTACCTTTTACAAGCCAACCAGAGTTCTAGTCCCACTATGAGTGACCCCTGAGCACAGAGCTGGGAATAAGCCCTGAGCATGACTGGGTGTGATCTAAAAAAAAAATGTAAAAAAAGTCACAGAAGTCAGATGTTCCATGATAATATCCATGGTTTTGAAAGTGTGATTCTGGATTAGCAGCATCTGCATTACCCAGAGCTTGTTAAAAATACAGATTCTCAGGACTGAAGTGATAGAACAGGAGGTAGAGCATTTGCCTTGCATGCTGCCAACCAAGGTTCTATCCCCAGCATACCATTTGATCTCCCTGAGCACTGCCAGTGTGACCAAAAAGCTTCCCCTCTAAAAATGTAGATTTCTCTGACTGTTTCAGACTTACTTCATTGGAAACTCTGAGGCTGAAAGTGAGCAGTTCACGTTTCACCAGTCCTACAAATAATTCTGATCCGTGCTAAGGTTTGAGAATCACTGATAGAAGCTAAATTTTCTTTCTCTGGTGGTAAAAAGCTTGAGGCTGAAATGCTGGGAAAACTCATTCTATCAGGCTGTTCAGACTGTTTCTTCCTGAGTTCTGTCATATTATAACTACTTGAATTCTTAATTGAAAAAGCACTTATGTTTGTAGCTAAAATTAAATACATTCTATATTTAAATGACTGCATTTGATTAGAATATTTTGTTGAAATGGTTGTTTTTAACTGTGTTGTAATGATATTTATAAAAACTCATCAAATTCCTAGTAGTAACTAACGTCCTATTCACTATTAGGTAAAATGTTTTCTATAAAATCTCATGCTGTGTAATGGGCAATCAACGGATATTTTAGGTGACTGAATGGATTTCTTGACTCAGTTTTTAAAAGTAAATATTTTAAGATAAAGCATATAATGTTTTTGCCTTTTTTCAAACTTGGTTTTTTGTAAACCACTTTCATGACCTTTGAAATCTTTTATCTTTTCCATTTTCATAAAGGTGCTGTGATTTCTAATACCTTTTAATGGCTGTTTGCATAATTAATTACAATACATTACCCCACCACCTGAGTACCTGCTTCCATCCACCAACACCCTCTAGGACCTCTTGAAATTTTGCATAACTTACACATACTCTTTGTACTCATTCTTATGGATTTCCTGACATGTGTATTATATATTGAAAATGAATTTGCTTTGTGGAAAGTGTCATTTATTATTAAAGATGACAAAGCAATAGCTTCATTTTACTAAGCATGTCATTAATTTCAAAAAGCCAAGGGGAAGAATTCACTTTATTGTGCTGCCACTTGACAAAAGATCTTTTGGTTCCTTTTAGGTAGCCAATAGGAGAAGCACTCTCCATTCCTCATCCTTGGAAGTAAATGGTTCCTACTTGAGTGTTGCCAAACCACGAGTCTACCAAAATCAGCAAAGACCCAAGTCTGCAAACCAGCACTCTTCAGATAACCTTATGGAGTTAAAGAATAGTTCTGTAAAACCACCAGTCCTTTATGGTCCCAAAGAGAAGCTAGTTAAGGTGCCATCAGAGACGATGACATGTAATTTTGCACCCCAAATCCACACAGAGAAGACTCCACCAGAAGAATTGTTAAGAAAAGAATGTCCACACCTTAAGCATACTCTTTCTGATCATTGTTGCAGCCCTAAACTTTCTGAAAATGCAGATCATGTTCTTGAGAACCATCCTACAAACATGGCTTCTCTGTGTTCCAAGACACATCTGGAATTATGCAATTATTGTGGACTTTCATGGACATCTTTGATGCATGGCCAAGAGCCACTGCAGATTCATGAAAGTGATGTCAAAAAGCAGCTCTCAGAAGATAGAAGACACCAACTTATGCTTCAGAAAATGGAGCTAGAAATTGAAAAGGAGCGCCTTCAGCATCTGTTATCTCAACAGGAAACAAAACTTCTCCTAAAACAGCAGCAGCTTCATCAGTCTCGACTTGATTACAATTGGTGAGTCCTATCTGTTCTTTCATCCGTGTCCATAGCTTGCAGAACATTGTAAAAGATGTTTTTGTTACTGTAACAGGTGTGTAGAAACAGAGGTTCCTTGAGATCTTAGCCCGTGCAGGATCATAATTATAGTTACACAACAATTTCAGTGTCTCCTGAGAAGTCTCAAAATACTACGTTATTTCCAGAATGTTAGCTTTTTTTTGGGGGGGGGCACACCCAGTGATGCTCAGGGGTTACTCCTGGCCATGCACTCAGAAGTCGCTCCTGGCAGGCACCGGGGACCATATGGGGAACCGGGGGATCGAACCGCGGTCCGTCCTAGGTTAGCGCAGGCAAGGCAGGCACCTTACCTCCAGCGCCACCGCCCGGCCCCAGAATGTTAACTTTTAACATCAACTTCTTATCAGCCCAGTGTAATTTTTGTTAGATTACTGAGACGATATTTTTAATTGATACTACCGTTATATAAAATCCATTGCTATTTCATATCATTTTAGAGAATAAAAGGCAGTAAATGCAACTGAGGTTTCAGAATATTGGAGTGAAATTGTGAATTTCAGAATTAGCTACCACCATTCTGAATTTATATCTCTTAACTATTAAGTTATTTTAATAGAAACATTTTTCCTTTGATTACAATCTTTTAAGACTATTTTCAGTTAACAGCCAAAAACTTTAAACTGTTTTCTATAAAATATAGAAAAAATTGGGAGTTTTATCTTTTCTAAGATAAATCTAAGTTTAATCTTTTCAAATCATGAAACATGACTTCCTCAGTCACGTTTACAGGTTTCCAAAGTGGTGCTCATGGTTTCATTCCCCCAGCTTCTTCACAAACAACAGTAGTGTTCAAAATAACCCAACACGATTGGTAGTGCTTGGGAATCTGCAGGTCTATACCCTAAGATGCTTGAGGGACCATGTGGTGCCAAGAGTCAGCTGAAAGACTTATGCTTTAACACCTGAACTAGTTCTCTGACCCATTTAGTAGTCAATGTTATAAAATTATATATATTTTTGTCTTAATGTATTCAAGTGATTAGTAGTAATTATATATATGTACTTATATAATTATAAACGCTACTTTTTTCTAAAATAAAGTTGGATAACTTTATTTTCACTAATTTCTTTTTACTTGCATGCATCTTATAAAGATACACATAATACTAAAGATTGAATTTTTTCACTTCTTAGTGTTAGTTTTCTTTTATTTACAGATTCTGCCTCCTATTTTTAAAATTCTAATTTCCTTGAAAGTTCCATCTTGGCATTTTTGTTCCTCCAATGTAATTCTTTTGGAAGAGAAGTGCTCTTACATTTTTTTCCTCCTTCATAACCAAACTATTCCATTCTTTATTGTCAAGATCGCTAGTATATTAACTGAAAATGAAGTCTCTTACAAGATTGTGATCAAAGATAAAAATATTGCTTCAATTTTTAAATTAAATTTACTTTATACAGTGTGGTTTACAATGTTGCTCATATACAGTTCTTTTTTTTAATTTTTAAAAATTACTTTAAATAAACACCATGGTTTACAAGGTTGTTCATAATATAGTTGTGGGGTTTTTATCCACAGTTCTATTACTTTAGTTTTTTGATCCAAATCGCTAATCATTTAATTATCCTTCCTAAGAACTTTATTCAACATACTTTTTATTGAATGCTTGTCATATAGGAAGAATAATTTTAGGTTTTTAAAATGTAAAAATAAGTAAAATGTGTCTATAGAAAGCATAGGCTGCAGGATAAAATGGATTTTAAGATTAGAATTAAATGTTATATTAATGAATGAATTCAAATAATTCTATGTAATAATTACTAATTATTTTATTGTTCACTTCATCCTAGTTTAAATGAAATACAAAGTGGGTCTTGCATGCTTAAATTATAAACAGATAGGGGCTAGCAGGGGTCTCAAACTCAATTTACCTGCGGGTCGCAGGAGGCAAAGTCGGGGTGATCCTTGAGTGCAAAGTCAGTAGTAAACCTTGAACATTGGGAGGTGTGACCCAAACAACTAAAACAAAATAAAACAAAACAAAAAAAGATTCCTCTACGGCAGGGCCACAAAATGTTGTACAGAGGGCCGTTTGTGGCTGGCGGTCCGCAAGTTTGAGACCCTTGGGAGTGATAACACAGTGAGTAGGATGTTTGCTTTTCACACAGTCAATGCTGGTTAGATCTCTGACATCCCATATGGTCCCCTGACCCTGCCAAGCATAATTTCTGAGCACAGAGCCAGGAGTAACCTCTGTGCACCTCCAGGTGTGGTTCAAAAACAAATTATAGACATATATTCATATCCATGGAGATTATTTAAAATTATTTTAAAGTAATTGTTACTAGAGTAGCAATAGATTAACAATATTAATTCTTAATTGATTGCAGGAAGTTTCGAAAGTAGTTGCAAAAAGAAAGAGAGCTTCATGTACCCTCCACTTAGTTTCTACCATAACTATAATCAACATGACTATAATTAATATCAAAACCAGTAAATCAACATTAGTCCATAGTTTTATGCCATTTTGTCATGTGTGTAGATTTGTGAAACCACCATCACAATAAAATTTAAACCTATTTCATCACTGCTCATATTTCTTTTCTACTTTTCTATTATAGAATCTTCCTGCCATCTTCTGGCCTCTCTATCATTAACCCTTGGAACCACAAATCAGCTCTGATCTATTTATATAATTTTGTCATTTTACTAATTTATAAATGAATTTAAATTTTTTACTGACATTTTTAAATTCAGCATAATATTGTTGAGACTGATTTAGATAGTTGCATATACTCTGCCTTTAGGTGGCTAAGTAGTATTCTGCGATGTTGACATGTATTGTAAGTTAATTCACATTTATCTCTTGAAGCATGTACATTTTCATAGAAGCTATTTTGTGAACTGAGATTTTTATTTTAACAAATAAAAGTAGTGAAGTCAACAGATAGTTTAATAGTACCTGTTAAGTTTAATAGTATCTGTCAACAGATAGTTTAATAGTACTGTTCCAGATGGATCCCTGAGCATCACCAGTGCAGCTCTGGAAGCCCCAGAGCCCTGCTAGGTTGTTATTGGAAGATCCCAGCACCACCAGGGTGGCCCAGGTAATCCCCAGCTCTTAGGACCCTTATATTGAACTACAGACTCATTTAATCGAGAGTTGCCTCTGTGTGTAGGGCCACTGTGTTTTCTGAACACCACTTGAAAACTGAAACCTTCCTCATTCCCATAAAAGTAATATGATTGAAGAATCATATAGATGGTGTGTGTTTAGTGTATATACTTATTTTCAATTCAATTTCAGAAAACTATATATGTCACTGACATGACATGTCAAAGGCCAGAATAATACTACAGTAGGTAGACCTGCCCAGGTTTGATCCTCAGCATCCCATATGGTCCCATGAGCACTGCCAGGACTGATTCCTGAATGTAAAATTAGGAATAAACCTGAGCATTTTCAGGTGTGACTCAACTGCCCCCCCAATACATTGCTCCAGCACTGTATGAGAGATCTTTTCTTCACATCCTCATAAGCATTTGGCGTTGTCACAGATATTTATTTTACTTGTTTCTGATTGTATATGGTAGAACTTCATTATGATCGAACTTTATACTTCCCTAATTGCTAGTGGTTAAATATCTCTACCTACTGCTGGTTTTTTCCCTTTGTTAATTCTTTTGGGTAAATTAAGAGTTCTTTATGTAATCTACATAGTGCATAAACAATTTACGTAATACTTTGCTAAATTCTATTTGCTAATACTTTAAGCATTACATCAGTATTGGTTTGTAGTGTTCTTTTTTGTACCGTCTTCATCTGGTTTTGGTAACAATTAATTCTGGTCTCATTAATTTCATTAATTTATTTCTCCACTTCTGATTGCTTTGGATTTATCTGTCCTTTTTCTGAATTTCTCAGGGTTGGGACTTAGAGAATATTGATTTGAGGCTTTCCTCCCTTTCTACTGTAAGTATGTATAGCTATCTGTTTGCTTTTCAGTGCTATTTAATTATGCTTCACATATTTTGGTATGCTGGTATATTCACTTATCCATATTTAATTTTTTTTATTTGGGGGCAACTCTTAGTGATACTCAGGAGTTACTTTTGGCTTTACACTCAGGAATTACTCCTAGGGGTGTTAAGAGATCAAACTAGGGTCTACTGCGAGCAAGGCAAACGCTCTCTCCTCTCCAGCTCCATGTATAATTTTATCACTTACAGTTTGATCTGAAATTCAGCCTTCTGTACATTAAAATTTCATTGTCCAGACCAAGAATATTTATTTCAAGTTAATCATAGGATCTGTATATTATTCCACTTATGAATTTTAAAAGTTAATAATGAAAGGAGGACCAAGTTGTAACTCGAAATAGAGTCCCTGTCTTGCACATCTGAGCCTGTAGCTTTTGTTTTCTCATTCAGTTTTCAAAGTGTTTTATAATGTGGCATTTTTTGGGTGGCATTTTGTTTTTGTTTTTGTTTCATAATGTTGAATTTCCATTGTTTTCTTTTTGCTCTGAAATAACCTTTTTTCCCCAAAGGCTTTATCTCCTCAAGATTTTCCCAGTATTCTATTTTTTGTCTTTCTCTAGACATATTTTCTTTAGGCTTAAAGAAAGTTAAGTCTATTTCTTTTTCCTATTTATCCACTTATTATATTTCATTACAGTGTAGTTCAAATATTAATACTTAAAGTTTTTATATCCAGATAGTTATCACCTAATTTTCAGTTATTAAGAACATGAAAAATAAATGCCAAATTGTCTAATGTGTAATATCTGTAATTCATTGTAGTTTTTTTGTTTTAGCTAACATTTATTAATGACCCTGCTCTGTATAAGATCTTTATGGGAATACTAATATAAATAGTTAATCAAATCACAAGTTTATTGTTATATATAATCTTGCTTCAATTTATATGTAATTTAAACTTCTGTATCTCTTTATTGTACTTGTCAATTTTAATGTCTTGAGGAATCCCAGTTCAATTAAATTAATGAGTTAATATGTACAAGAAATTTTCATAGTGTTCAGGATGTTCAGGAGAAACAACATGAATACAATCTACAAATGATAATCACATGAGTAACTCAGACTTACTGTTTAGAATTTGAGAGTGGCCTGTCATTTTGAAATGAATTTCACAGTGATATTAAGATTTATTTTCATTGTAATTAATGATTTATTCTACCATTTTGCTGTTATTTGCTATTCGATCAGAGCTACCCATTCAAATAGATATTACAGTTTTTGTTTATTTGTTTTGGGGTCACACCCACACCCAGCGGGGCTAAGGGGTTACTCCTGGCTCTATGCTCAGAAATTGCCCCTGGCAGGCACGGGGGACCATATGGGATGCCAGGATTCAAACCACCGTCCTTCTGCATGAAAGGCAAATGCCTTACCTCCAGGCTATCTCTCTGGCCCGATATTATGTCTTTTGACCCTTTCCAGATTGATCAAAGAGGATTTATGTAGTTTCTTTTTCTTTATGGGGTAAAGAAATATATATGATGAGGAAAAGTTAAGGCTAATTATATTTATAACTCACTCTTACTGTTTGCTGTGATACATGTATATTATACTGAATTGTGTTTACAAACTTGTCATCATTTAAAATGTGAGGTTTATAAATATAGAGAGTATGTATATATAAAGAAGATTTATTTATTAAATGACGACTGCTGTCATCTTTCTCATCATCATTATTGCTACTGCTGCTGTGGGGCTACTTTTACCATGACTGTTGCAATTATTATTTTATTCTAGTCTCATAATTGCTTGATGACATCTACATTTACCTACCTACTAAATATCGCAACCAGATATTCTTAAACTGAAAATTAGTTGAAGGCAGTTAATCTATATACTTCTATAATTGTGCATGCTTAATTCTGATTGTAAAAAATGTCTTTTTGATAATGATGGAAATAGTAGTACCAGTTTAATGACCTTTTTTTAACTCATCATGATTTATTTCATAGCAATCGATTATAATTTTACCCTTTATTTTTTTAAATGAAACAGAAAACATCTACCAAGCAGGAAATTGGAGGAGTAGGTTTATCCACCTATGAATATGTTGGGCAGGCTTAGTGATACTGTTACCATGATTCCCATTTGGACTCTGTGAATCAGAATACATTTGATTAGGGTTGGGGTAATAGCTCAGAGGGCTGCAGAGCAAACTTGCCTCCAACACAGTTAGATGTGGTCCTGGTGTCCCCCAGAATTATTGGTAGGAAGGTCTAGCCCATGTATGCATACGCTTTACAGACATGAACAAAATACACCTCCTTAGTGGTAGATAAGAAACTTTAAATTACTAGATATTTAAATATCCTCAAAAATCATGTATGGTGTTGAGGTTTTAAATGATATTCTAATCAACTAAATTTTCTTCCATGCTCCTATGATTAATTTAAATATGGTTAAAGTTGAATTGCATTTATTTTTCTAGATATTTGTGGGATCTCTGGGAAAGCCTACTCTTTTCAGTGTTACCATTTTTTTCCTTAAGTTTTACAAGTTTCAATTTTTTTTACAGGTTAAAAACTCAGACTGTATTCAAATCAAGAGACCAGGTTGCTGATAAAGAGTTTACTAAACCTCAGGAGCTCAATCCAAATATGAATAGGAGTGACTCTGGAAGAAGGTAAACTTAAGCAATGGGTGAAGGCAAAAATATGTATAATAAAAATATTAGTGACATGTTTGGCTTATATTTATAGCTCCAGGTTAGTGAATTCCATTTTCTGATTACATAAGTAAACATTCATAGTGGTCATCAGTGGGGTGTGTGCCCTCTAGATGAGGTATGGTAAAGTCAGCACAAGTTCCTACACAGCACATGCATCAGTAATGTCAGTCCCACTCAGGCCACCTTTAAGCTTCACCTGAAACCTGCTTGATCTTCACATGTGGAAACCAATTCCTGCAATGTAGGTTTACAGGAACGGATCTATGGTGCATGGATTGAGGTCAGATTATGTGTT
>PVKC010010970.1:0-26750 GCA_004027635.1 Crocidura indochinensis
AAACTAAAAATAAACAAAATCCCTTAAAGTAACAAAATAAAATTAATTATGATTGATTTAAAATAATGAAATTAGATGTTTTAAAATTTCTCGACTGCCGGGGGCCAGGCGGTGGCGCTGGAGATAAGGTGTCTGCGCTAACCTAGGATGGACCGTGGTTCGATCCCCCGGTTCCCCATATGGTCCCCCGTGCCTTCCAGGAGCGACTTCTGAGCAAATAGCCAGGAGTAACCCCTGAGCATCACCAGGTGTGACCCAAAAACCAAAAAAAAAAAAAAAATTCTCGACTGCCAATGTTATTATAATTTTATAAAATAAATGTTTTGCTAATAAATTGCTAAATATTATTACCACATTTTATATCAAATATAGTTTGTATTCTCTGGAGTTGTTTAAATAGGCTACCAGCTCTATTTTTGAAAGGATTTTATAAGTTAAAGACTGCATCTCTAAGTCCTTGGAAACTACTGAGAGGAAAATAGAAAATCCAGCTTAAGTAACTACTGCAGAGAACCTTTTAAAGAGTCTAGAGAAGCGGTTTTGTTTTTAAAATAATTACTAAAAGCTAAAGGCCATGTAAATCCTAAGAAGAGTCTGAAAGTACTTTAGTAGTGCTGGGACAAGAGACGGGTGGACATAAGGTGCCAGGAATCAAACCCTGCCCTCCCACTGCTAGTAATTAATTTAGGAATACACTAAAAGACAAAATGCTTGATCATATGGAAGCTCATTTGAGAAATGTCCACTTTCCAAAAAGGCAGCACCAATCAACATTCCCACCAAAGAGAATGAAGCCCTTTTCTATGCATTTGTACTAACTATGGTTTTTCTTGTTCTTTGTGATGTCAGCCAGTCTTGTGGTATACAACAATTCATTTTTGTTTTGATTTGAATTTCCATGATGATTAATGATGTGGAGCACTTTTTCATGTACCTTTTGACCAACTGTATTTCTTCTTTGAGAAAATTTTGGTACATAACTTCTCATTAATTTTATGCATTAAATACTTCATAAACTTCATCATAGAAAGTTGTTCGTGATTTAATTTCAGTCATACTATGTACATCACCCTTCTCATTGCCCATTTTCCACCACCCTTCTCCAGTTTTCTGCCCATTCTACTCTCTGACTAGGGCAGAAATTTTACATTTTTCTCTTCTTTTTTTTTTATTCCTTTAAGCAACTGTAGTTTGTAATACAGTTTCATACCATTTTATCTTCTGTCAGCACAGAGTTCTTGTCCAGAGTGATCACTTTGAATTAGCATTGTCATAAGGTTCTCTTCTCTACCCTAAATCCACTGTTCATAATTTGTGGCAAGCTTCCTCCTACTCTCATCTTTTTTTTCTGGATATTTTTGCCATACTATCGTTTTTCTCTCTATATCCCCAAAACAAAAGAGAATAGTTTGTGTTTGCTCCTCCCTCTGACTCATTCCACTTAGCATAATAATCTCCATGTCGAACCATGTATAAGCAAGTTTCATTATTTCATTTATCCAAATGGCTGCACAGTATTCCATTGTGCAGATGTACCACAGTTTCTTGATCCACTCATCTGTTGTAGGGAAGATCGATTGTTTCCAGATTCTGGCTACTGTAAATAGTGCTGTGATCAGCATAGGAATGTAGAGGAATTTTTGGCATGATGTTTTTGGATTATTATGTTATATCCCTAAGAGTGGTATTGCTGAGTCAATCAAATAATTTTTTAGTTTTTGTGGTATATCCACATTGTTTTTTAAAAAGGCTGGACCAGTTTACATTTTCACTAGCAGTGGATGAGTCACTTTTTCCCTGTACTTTTTTTTTTTTTTAACCAGCACTGATTGTGTGAGATACAAGCCAGATTTGTGGTATGAGGTGTTATCTTATTGTTGTATTGATTTTGATTTCCTTAATACTTGTGATGTTTGATGTAGTTTGATGTAGTACCATTTGTTAAACTTTGTTTCAATTTGCTAAAATAGTGATATTACTTTTATGCAGATGCCTTTATCTTCAATGCCTAAATTTTCCTCTATGAACCTCATGATTTCCAGTAAGATATCAAAGCCCTTAATCCATTTTGATTTGATCTTTGTGCATTTTGATTTGGCCTTTGTGCATGGAATTAAATAGAGGTCAGAGTTAATTTTTGCATATATTTGCCCAGTTTTCCTAACACCAATCTATGAAGAAGCTTTTATTATTCCACTTGGTATTTCTTACTCCTTTATTATAGATGAATTCATCCTATTTCTGAGGATCATCTCAGAATATTCAAATATATTCTATTGATCTTAGAGTCTGTATAATTACTGATTTTTAGAACAGTTTACAGCTGAGGAAAGTGATGTCCGGCATTTTCCTCTAATTACTGATTGCTTTTTATATTTGTACACAGTTACTTTTCTATGTGAATTTCAGGAGTGCTTGATCTACTCCTTTGAAAAGTCTCATGGGTATATCAAATATAGTTTGTATATTTGTATACAATGTGTTTTTATATCAATGTGCCATTTTTATTTCTAGAGGGAGTGTTTTGTAATTTTCTTTGTATAGGTCTTTCAACTCTTTATTTAACTTCACTCCAAGGTACTTAGTTTTCTGAGAAACAATTGAGAATGGGTTTTTGATATCAATTTCTTCTCTTTCATTATTTACATATAGGAAAGCCATTTATTTTTGTTTATTGATTTTGTAGAATGCTTCTTTACTGTACAAATCTATTGTTTCTAGAAGCTTCTGTAGTCTTTAGGATTTTCTAAATAGAAAAATCATGTCATCTGTAAACAGTGAGAGCTGGATTGCTTCCTCTATTATATGGATGCCCATGTTGTCATTTTCTTTCCTAATTATATGGCAAGTACTTCCAGTACTATATGGAATAGAAGTTCTGAAAGGGGGAAAACTTATTTTTTGACTGCACTTAGAGGAAAGAATTTTAGTTTATCACTGATTGACATGACATTTGTCCAGGGCTTATGCTAAATGGCTTGACTATATTGAGGAAAGTTCATTCAATTCCCATTTTGTTTAGAGCTGTGACCACAATGAGTGCAAAAGAAAAATGATCAAATGCTTTATTTACATGTTTTTCTAGGAACATATTGTTTTAATTTTTTATTGATATGGTGTGTTATATTGTGTTGCATATGTTAAACCATCCTTGCATGTCTGGAATGAATCCTACTTGATCATAGTATATGATCTTCTTGATTAATTGTTAAATTTTATTTGCTAGTATTTGGGGTGGGGGTGTTGGGTTGAGTGCAAAGTCAGGAGGAATCCCTGAGCGCTGCTGGGTGTGGCCTTAAAATAGCTTAGAAATAAAAAAAAGACCAGATAATGGAAATTAATGGAACTAATAAACACCTAGGCAAGAAAAAACTCCTCGTTATTAAATACACACAAATATTTATTTTAAAAGTCTACTTCAAGTTGATTAAATTTTGAAATAGCTTAGTGGTGCTGGACACATACTAGAATGTAAATGAAATATTAATGTTTTATATAGAGCAGTGACACCACAGTTACTTATTCCAGACCTTTTATATACTTCTCAGATATTCACTCTATCTCTGTAGCTACCCAAATTGCATAATTAAAAGAAAACTGTGAAATTACAAATTTGAATTATTCACCTCTGAAACAAGTATCTGTTGTAAATACAGCATTTGGAAGATTGAGACTTTCTCTTGATAAACTGAGTTTAAAATTTCATTATATTAAATAACAGAAGAACGAAATAAAATATGTAAAAATGTTAAAGACAGAAGTACCTACATTCCACAAACTCAATGCTTGGTTGACATGTATGTTTTTCATCATATGTGTCTTTTAGAAGAAGATAGCATATGCCATAGAGAGCAACAGAGAAATAAAATATCAGTGTTAGTCCCAAATTCAGTGAAAATTCAAACTTTAGATAGTTTTATAAGTAATGTATGTTTTTGAGATGAATATATTAAATATGAAATCCTCAAGTTCTCTAATTTATTCTAAAACTGTCTCAAAGCAAAATATTTTTTATCAATCATTAGTCTGATTATATGGTGTGTTTAGAGTTGAAAGTATATGTACATCACTGGCCCAAAATGTCTTTAACGCGTTGGCACATTTTTTTTATTAAAAATATTTTCAATATATCTCTATATATCTTTAATGAGCTGCTATGGGCTGTTGCCGAAGAAACATTATTTAACAGACATCTGAATTAAGACTCTCAGTCAAAAGCATGGAGAGACTAACATGAGAGACAAATCTGCCCAAGTTGATAATGCATAAGACACAGTATGTTTAGCAGTATTCATCCTTGTAAACTGTCAGGAAGAATGGTCAATGGTGTTCATTTTATTAATTCACACTTATAGTGCCCGAGTTTGTTTTGTTTAACATGAGAGTCAGGATGCTTACCAGTAACTTTTTCAAACAGGATGTCCCTAGACTCAGAGAGATAAAGTGGGTCACTTGAATATTAATGGAGTGCTTCATCATGTGTGAACCTTGAAAACATTATAATAATGAAAGGAAGCTAGATTCAAAAGGCCATGCATTGCATGATTTCACTTACATACATACCCCGGGTAGGTAAATTTAAATACTCATGTTTCATATGGTCTAGAAATAAGTGCTTATAGAAAGCACATTTATATATACACTCGTATAAGTTACATATTTGTGGGAGGATTTAACGAAACACACATTATGTATCAAAATGAAACCATGAAATTTGCTAATACATCAATGAATTTGGTATCAGGCTGAGTGAATTAGTCAGAAGTAGAGGGACAAACACAGAATGATCGCTCTTATATGAAATGTATAAAAAATAACATGGAAACAACAAAATCCCAAATACAATATAAACAAAACTAATCTTCTGAAGAAATCTGATGAAGTGTGGAGTTCTAGTAGAGAAAGAAAAATTGTAGAGTGAAGCAGACACTCTGCTTGAGGACACAGTGCTAGAATGACTTACAGAAGAAATCCTGTCATTAACAGTTTGAAAATCATGATACCTAAAGTAAAATATTAAAATATAAAAATAAAAGGTCATCGGTTCGAATCCCGGTGCCCCATATGGTCCCCCGTGACTGCTGGGAGCGACTTCTGAGCATGGAGCCAGGAGTAACCCCTGAGCACTGCCGGGTGTGACCCAAAAACCAAAAAAAAAAAAAAATTAAAATATTTTAAATATTAAAATTAAATATCAGAAATATTGATGAGAGCAAGGGTCATCAGATTTCTAGTGATTTTATTATTTTACATTTCTATACAATTTTATAATGACAAAATCAAATATGAATGATAAGGCAGCTTTGAAGATCTAACATGCCTATCAAATATTATATATAAACTAAAAGAAGTACTAGAGGTTCTCAAGTAGCTTCCTTTCTTTCAAGGTCATTTCCTTATATTGCTTAGAAGAAAAGACAATCAATCTCTTTATAAAGTTCTCAACTCTTACCTATGCCTTATGGGATTTTCTCTGGATATTCTTTTCTTCACACCCTAAAAATATTCACTTTAGTTAAATTGGCATGTCTAAATTGTCCCTACACAGAGTCAGACCTAATCTTGTGCCTTGAAGTGTTGTTAGGTTCAGAGCAATAACGTCCTCAGTTGCAATAAGTAGTTTAGAAAATGAATGTAAATAATTGTCCAATATTCAAAGTATTGGGTCTCTAGTAGTTTGGCGATTTTTCTATAACTATAAATATGTTGTAAGAAATTACAACGTATTATTTTTTAAGAAGAAAAGGGAGTGAAGGGAGAAGCAAGATTAGTTTTGGTGGCTATCACCAGTGATATTCATATGCTCTGTTCTTAAGAATAATATATGGGGTTTATTAGATGACTATATATGTTGTTAGTGACTAGAACCAGGATCATATGTCAGGCAAGTGGTTTGTCTCCTGTATTTGTCTCCAGTCCTTTCTGTTTGGTCTAGGAACTACAGTTGATGGTACCCAGGGCTTATTATAGGCTTGAGATTTATGGATTATTTCTGAAGTTGCTTAAAAATATATGTGAACATTCAGATTAAACTGTGGTTGGCTATGTACAGCAAAGTAGCTATCTCTTTGGCCCACATATGTTAGACAAGAAAAATTGGTTTCATTTTATGTTTAAAGTTATAATATTTTAACAACTATCAGGTATATTCTTTCAAATTATTGTAAAAACATTAAACTTTATTTTAGTTTTCTTTAATTGGCATTTGATCTTATCAACAAACCACCCAAATAAAATTATATAAATCATTGATTTTTCCCCTCTGGGAAAGAATATATTGACATCAATTATGGAATTATTAAAAATTTAGAATTTAGTATCTATTCTTTTACATGTCTTGAGGAGTCATTATAGAAATTTTGTGATGTATAGAATTTAAAAGGCAGTGTGACAGTCACCAGATTCTTCTACAAAATCTTTCTTTTAACAATAATTGTCAATGATGGGGAAACTTAATGAATTTATCAGGTTCTGATAAAACTTTGCATTTTTATTGCAAATGCTAAGGAAGATGATAGATTACTTTTGTTCCCACCAGTGCTCATTATTGAAAGTGGAAAATAAATACTTAGTGAATACTAATCTATTTAAAACGAGGAGAAAAATGTTTTCAGAGATGAGTTGGCATGTTCTGTAGTGTGAATCACAGAAATCAAGATACTAGTAATGGTTAGAAGGTTAAGTAACCATTTTCTGGACATTCCACATTTTGCTCCCACACAATTAGAAGATGCACTTAAGCTACTAATTTTTTTTAATTTTATTTTAATCATAGTGGTTTACATGATATTCACAGTAATATTCCATTTACAAATAAACATTGAATCAGGGGAATTCCCATCACCAAGTTGTCCTCCCTCCACCTCCTAATTTTTATAAGTGAATCCTATTTACTCAAATGTTTTTTCAGAACTTATTTAAAATACGGTTATATAGCTTCTTTAAAAAATATGCATAGGGGGGGCCGGGCGGTGGCGCTGGAGGCAAGGTGCCTGTGCTAACCTAGGACGGACCGCGATTCGATCCCTCGGTTCCCCATATGGTCCCCCGTGCCTGCCAAGAGCGACTTCTGAGCGAATAGCCAGGAGTAACTCCTGAGCGTCACCGGGTGTGGCCCAAAAATACCAATATATATATATATATATACATATATATGCATAGAGGGATCGGAGTGGTGGCACAAGCAGTAGGACCTTGCATGTGCTAACTTAGGATGAACTGCAGTTCTGTCCCCTGGCATCCCAATGGTCCCCCAAGCCATAGATATTTCTGATCATATAGCCAGGAGTAACCCCTTAGCATCACTGGGTGTGGCCCAAAAATCAAAATAAAAATATGCATAGACATGAATATATTTTATAGTTGATATTAGATCAATATACTATTTTTAATTTTATTTTAATATATTTACTTTTATTGATAAAACTTCTATAATTTTCAATACTGTTAATGATGGTTTTTTGTGCAATATTTCCAATACCACAGCTGTACACACTTTCCTCTACCAACAACTTCAGTTCTTAAAGGCAATTGTAAAAATCAGTTATCCCATTGTTTTGCTTTTAGCTTTTGTTGTATCTTGCTGAAAATGATCGGCTTGTAAAGCTATGGAATCTTAAAAACAACAACATAGAGATCTTAATTTAAGAGCTTTTTCACTTCTAAGATTACCTTATTTCTATGTTTTTCATTAAATAAGTCAATTAAGTGAATTATTATAATAAAATAGTATCTGATTCATAGTATCGTACTATTCTAATATTCAGCATGAGTATTAGATAACTTTCCTTTTTAATTAAAATTATTGATTTACCATTGGTTTATAATACTACAAAAATTTCAGAAGTATATATTTGCACGTAAATAAATATTTAGTCTTGCCACATCCACCATGTGACCCCATTCCTAAGTTATCAATAATAGTTCAGTTTTTTAAGTATTAGACACATTTTAAATGTTAGACTAATTCTAGATAACATTTTTGTTTTTATTATAGACAGATATAAATTGAATAACTTTTTTATAACACTACATGGATAAGATACTTGAATACTTAAATGGCTCCCAAATGAAGGAACTGAACATATGGAAATGATCTTATCCAATATAAATATGGTCTATAATTTTGTTTTGTGTTTAAAAAAATAAAATATATCATTTTTTGCAGTACTTCTCTTCATTATCAGAAGGAAAATGATAAAACTTATATTCAAATCTAAGGTTTCTGATTCTAGAGACCAGCCTTTCATTGTTTCATTTCTGTCATATGTCAGTTACTTTGCCTGCATTCAAGACAGGCATTCTATTTCTCTCACTCACTACCATTGTATTGGTAGCTGTCAGTGTAGTCATTTCTTCAGCTGAGAAGCATATATTTTAAATAAGGAATTTAATCAACTTCCATGCAAATAAAGCTAAAAATTAAACGTTTTACTTCAAATAAATGTCATGAATTTTCATTGACAGAGTGCTTTATATGGCTGCCTTTTAGTAAAGTCAGATATAAATGAATTTTCATAAACATCCTCTTTCAAATGAACATTTCCTCCACTAATAACACTAGAAAAGGAAGAATATATCAAGTCCTATAATTTTAATATTAAGCACTTAGAGCAAATTCAAAAGATTATGTGGTTTGAGAATATAAATGAAGCATGGAAACATCTTTTTGCCTTTAGTAAAAGGTGATAATCTCAAATCCCAAGTTTGATTAAGACTAATTTTTCTTTTTAGTTTGTTTTCATTTAATTTTTATTTATTTATTTATTTATTTATTTATTTATTTATGTTTGGGGGGTCACTCACAGAGAACTCATGGGTTACTCTCTTGATTCTGTTCTTAAAATTCACTCCTGGCATGCTTAGGGGACCATATGGGATATCAGGGATCAAAATGCACTACCCCTTGTGATATTGCTGTGGCCTCATTCTTGTTTTACTTAAGAGTCAAATTAGATTTTATAGGATTGAATGTAGCTAATAAAGCACATGCCTTGCATGCAGCTGACCTGGGTTCAATCCCTGATACCCCATATGATCCCTTGCATCCAGCCCGTAATGATCTCTGAGTTCAGAGCCAGAAGTAAACACTAAATACAACCAGGTGTGATCCAGAAAGCAAACAAAACAATTGCTGTTATAAATCTGTCTAAGATGTTTTAGTTTTAAATATTTCTTAGAATAAAATATATCTAAATTGATCATATGTAGAAATAGATCTATGATTGTATGATTATGTCAGGGGCAAAATTATATGGGAAACTGTTGACATTTGAGTGTAATGAAGGAATAGGGATTCATGGAAGTTTGGTTATAAATAGGATTATGTTTCTGATATAGATGGAATAATGTACCAGTGGAAAGGCAACCTGTCTTATCAATTCTAATTAATTTAATTTTAGGTATTTAAAATTAGAATTTTGTCATGTAAATAAAAAGGCAAAAAGAAATTTTGCTTTATTAAATAGGTTAGTAAAAGAGATCAATAGAGACTTTACTACTTGGCCATCCTTCTCCCCAGCTAGAGATCATAGCACTTAGCTATTACCCCAAATTGCAGATAGATATAATTAATGTGCTCAGATTCAGAAAGCTGGAGATATAGCACAGTGGTAACGCATTTGCTTTCCATTCGGCTGACCCCCAGGCGAACCTGGATTAGATACCTGTATCCCATATAGTCCCCAGAGCCAGAAGTGATTTCTGAGTGAATAACCAAGAGTAATCCCTGAGCACCATCAGGTGTGACCCAAAAACAAAAAACAAACAAACAAACAAACAAACAAAACGGCAAGAAGGGCTAGATATTTTTATGTTAAATGGAATTTTGCCTTATGGAAATTTCAATTTCCTTCTTTTTATTATACAGCAAACAACATCAATGTTGTTTTATCACACTAACCCACTCAAAAGCTATCTGTAATATTACCATTACCATCAGCTGATATTTTCTATGTAATACAATAAGCAGTCACTTAAAAGTTTAAGCAGACCCTTAAAAGTATTATGAATTTCAAATTTATTAACGTGTGAGACTTTTATGAAAATACCTGAAGTGAGAAAGTATATGGTAGGTGTAAATAATAAAAAATGAAACCTTCCACAGTAGGCCTGTTTGGATAAACATAATTCAATTGTCATACAAGGTATTGGAACAGAGGGGAGAGACTGAATCAACCATATGCCATAGAGCAACACACTTCCTGGAATCATGAACATGTGTTCAATCCTGAGCTATATCTTAGATAAGAGGTGATTTTGGCTGAAAAAGTGGCAAACTGAGGCTACAGAGATAGTACTGCACCTAAGGTACATGCCTAGAAATCGCTGACCTGTGTTTGATCCCTATCATTCCATCTGGTGCCACAATTACTTCAAGGAGTAATTCCTAAGTGCAAAGCTTCGAGTTATCTTTGATAGTTGCTGAGTAACAAAAAAGAGAAATGGGTGCTACTTTAGTCTATAGATTATTTTTTTGACACTCAGAATGCTTATTTGTATGTGACGAAAATACTCAAGTGACCTGGAAGTGAGAAAATGGATTATTTTAATGGTATAGAGATCAATAGAGACTTTACTACTTGGCCACCCTTCTCCCCAGCTAGAGACCATAGCACTTAGCTATTACCCCAAAGAGCAGATAGATATAATTAATGTGCTCAGATTCAGAAAGTGTCAGCTATGAACTTACTGGATGAAATTTATCTCAGGAGATCACAGAAAGTGATCACTTTCTCAATTCTATGATATGAAATAGATTAGGAAGCACTTCTCACACTCTGACAATCTGTTCCACTTTCGAGGCTCTAATCGTTTAGCAAGCATATTAATTGTGTATTCCTAAAATTAACATATTAAGGATTGAGGCAAGAATAGGATAGAGGTTTCTTAGTTAAGGAGAACTGACAAAACCTGCTTTATTAAATAGGTTAGTAAAAGAACAGAAAAATGCTGAAAGTTAGACAACTGCTCAAAAGCAGGATAGGGCACAGGAAAACTTGTACTCAACATTTTCTTGTTTCCACAAGCTTTCCATACTCTTCCTAAGTCCAACTTTAATGAACTGTCTTTTAGCATATTCTTTCTTTTTCCTAAGATAGGATTTTTTCTTTAGAGGTAAAGTATGATATTAATATTTTGGCTATTAAAGATCTAGCATGCATTTCTATATTAGCACTTATTAACATTTTCCAGCTTAAAAAGGTTTCCTATTCACTAAACTCAAGAGTTGCTTTCAGACTATGTAGTTTATAGGGATATAAAAATAAAATTAAATTTGTTATTTCTTCATTGATGGGTATGGGGAATTACCTCCTAATGAGTACTCAGATAGCCCAAGAAATCTACCCAGAAATCCCCAGTTCATTGTAGGTGCAGTTCAATTTCACAGGAATTACATAGGCCAATTTGGCCGTGCTGAGGAGACTTCCAGGTTTCTGTTGATGCTTTATTTGGGCTCCAAAATTGTTATTCTCAGAGACTAGGTGTTGCTAATGACCAAAATAGGGCTGATTGCATATAGGATATGTGCCTTAACCGCTGTACACTCTTTCTGACTCCCTGTTCCCCCTTCTTGTTCTTTCATATAAGCCATGAAAAACACAATACATTTGTCTGGAGGTTTGTTCTATTCTGAAAGAAGACATTCCTGTCTTCTACCACACTCTCTCTCTCACACACACACACACACACATGCATGCACATGAATGGTTCATGTGCACATATATATAGGCACACAAATACATACAAGCACACAATATCAAATGAAAAGAACGGTTTTTATTATTCATCCTAAATTTTTCTGTAAGATACTACCTTGGGATAATGACCTCTTAATATACACAAGATCAGTAAATATACACACACACACACACACACAGTCTCTGAAATAAAGTCCCATACCAATAAGGCAATTGCATCCAGTTAAGAAATACTGGACCTATCAAAATTAGTACCTAATTGTATTCAGGTAATAAACAAGACCTTAGGTCTTATCTACCTTTCTCTTTTATAACTAAAGTCAAATTATGAGGTGATTTTCAGGGATATGCATAGGAATAATTTGTCTAACTTCAAAAATAAACATTGATATTTTTAGTATAAAATAAATCATTTGATTGAATGGTTGATCAAGGAGATCTGACATTTTCCCCCCATTTATAATATATGGTGAATTTCTAGTATTTAATATAATGGGTTGAAAACTAAAATTTAAATTTTAAGTGTTAGGAGTTTAACAAAATGCCATGAATCTTTTTATTTTAGTCAGCTGCCTTGGGAGAGAGGCTTAGATTGCCACTACCCCCTCAAATAAGTAAAAATGTTATATAGCACCCAGAGTCATGGAAAATATGAGTTCCATAATTTATTTTATCAGATGTTCTAGAAGTTTTCATTCAGCCAAAACTCTTACAGAGTTTGCCCATATTCTGCTACTTTGATCCTTTTCTTTTTTTGGTTTTTGGGTCACCCGGTAGCACTTAGGAGTTACTCCTGGCTCTGCACTCAGAAATTGCTCCTGACAGGCACAGGGGACCATATGGGATGCCAGGATTCGATCCCAGATCAGCTGCAGCAAGGCAAATGCTTTACCTATATGCTATGTCTCTGGCCCTGAACTTTTAACTGATTTATTTGGTCTTAGTTCTGAAGCATCAAAGAACTTCACCTCAAAGATCACTCTTACCAGTCTTTCACCAGTCTTCATTTTCTTGTGAGGCCCCTGAGGCATGTCAGATGCTACTTTAGGAAGTTTTTCCATTTCCATTATCCTTAGTTGGAAGTTGCCAGTGGTCTGACACTGGGGATCTAATTTAAAGATGTTAATTTAAGGGGCTAAAGAAATAGTGTACTGATAAAGAAACTTGGTTACACATGGATGACCAGTTAGCTCCTGAGTCCACCAGCCCACCACCTCTGTGTTTCTGAGCACAGAGCCAAGAATAAGTCTTCACCTCCAATAATGTGGCCCAAAATCAGACAAAAGGTTAATTTAATAAGATTATAAAAGAATTAATTATTTAATTGTTTAATCTATTTATGTCTTTTCAGAATAACGTGGCCTTGAATTTTTGGAATAGTTGAAGTAACTGAAAACTATTTAACTATGAAATAGTTGAATTTAGGATTAATTTAATTTAATTTAGGATTAAATTTAAGATTTGAAAAGATATATACCTACTCTTTCAAAGTTTCTAGAAAACAACACTAGAACTATTAAATTAACTACTTTCAAAACCTCACATATCGGTTCTATATAAAATATAATTTCCCAACTTTTGAGCTGTTCAAAAGTGAAGTGGGTTTTCAACTCTGAACAAGTTTGAACAAAGATTGGAGAGCAACAGTCAGTGAGATCAGTATGATACGCTGAGTCATTTGTAGCTCTGGGCATCAGAAAATGTAGCAAGATACAGTGATGGGATAGTTATTGAACTTGGCCTTAATCTCTAAAGAAAGAAAGTAAATCAAATTTGTTTTAGTAATGGTCAGTTTTCAACCCTTTGTGAAGATAGAGAATGAGGGACATCATTCATATAATATGAGAATGCCTACAAGCAAAATATCTGATATTTTGGTCTCTGTTAGTGCCACCAAGCAGATGAAATTTGGAATTAATTTATTTTCCTCTGAAAAGTTACCTCAAAATAGGTTCCTGTCAATCACCAATATTTCACATTTTCTTTATTGTTTTTTGTAATCAGAGATTTTTCCAAGTCTACGTATGTCATATTTGTGGAATATATGTTATTTATTTCAGTTGGCTAAAACAAGAATTCTCAGCCATTATCTTCACAAGGAGCTTTTTTATGAATGCTATTTTCACTATAAACTGTGCTGTCACTACATGAGTCTTATTTCTAAAAGTGCTGCCACAACTGGACCTCACTTTCTTCTATTTCATATTTTTCTCTTTCTGAATCCTTTGGTGTTTTAGTCTCTCTGAAATTATTTTCACTCTGCTTTATTTTTTTTTCATAAAAGAAATGAATTGGAAAATCAATGAAAAGGCAGATAGAATGTTTCCTTCCATTTTAAAAAGGATTCTTTTTCTTGAATACCCTGTCATAAGTGGATATTCTTGGATGATGCTATAGTACTGTTAATTTTTTTGAGAATAAACACCTGGGTTATTTTTTGTACAACAAAATTGACTTGATAAATTGAATATTAGTGAATATTGAATATAAATTGAAAAAGAAAGAAAGAAAGAGAAAGAAGGAAAGAAAGAAGAACAAAAGAAAAAGAGGACAAAGAAAAATATAGTAGGGGCTCGGGAGATAGCATGGAGGTAAGGCGTTTGCCTTTCATGCAAAAGGTCATCAGTTTGAATCCCGGTGCCCCATATGGTCCCCTGTGCCTGCCAGGAGCAATTTCTGAGCATGGAGCCAGGAGTAACCCCTGAGCACTGCCGGGTGTGACCCCCCCCCCCAAAAAAAAAAGGAAAAAAAAAAGAAAAAATATAGTAACAAGCTCATTTGTGAAAACTATTGCATTACTGATGAAGTTGAATAGGAATGCTTTTTCTTGTTTGTTTTGTTTTTTTGGGCCACACCTGGTGATGCTTAGGGATTACTCCTGGCTATGTGCTCAGAAATCGCTCCTGGCTTAGGGACCATATGGGACGAGATCCTCCGTTCTGGGTCAACCATGTGCAAGGCAAACATACCACCACACTATCGCTAAAGCCCCAGAACTGCTTTTTTAAATACTACTTGCTTCTATTTCATTACTTATATATAAGAAAGTTATGAATCTTTGCATATTAATTTTTTTTTGGTTTTTGGGCCACACCCAGTGACGCTCAGGGGTTATTCCTGGCTATGCACTCAGAAGTTGCCCCTGGCTGGCCTGGGGGACCATATGGGGCACGGGGGATCGAACCGCGGTCCGTCCAAGGCTAGCGCGGTAAGGCAAGCACCTTACCTTCAGCGCCACCGCCCGGCCCTGCATATTAATTTTGTAGCTTGCCACTTTATTATACAAATAGATTGTTTCTAGAAGCATTTTTGTGTCTTAAAGATATTCTCTATATAAAATCGTGTCATTTGAAAATAGTGAGCATTTGATTTATTTCCTTCCTATCTAGATGCCCTTGATATTTTCTTCTTGACTAACCACTATAGCAAATATATTCAGTAATATATTAAATAGAAGTGATGATAGTGGGTACCTTTGTCTAGTGCCAGATTTTAGGGAAAAAGACTTTGAGCTTTTCCCCATTGAATGTAATGTTTACTGTAGGCTTGTGATAAATGGTTTTGAATATATTGAGAAAAGGTCTTTGAATTCCTATCTTCTTTAAAGATTTAATGATGAATGTGTGCCAGATTTTGCCAAATGTTTTCTATACATATATTGATTTTATCATATGATTTTTATTTTTCTTTTTTTTATATGCTATACTATGTTTATTGAATTATATATTTTAAACCATCTTTGCATACTTGGGATGAATCATGGTATATGATTTGTAGTATATATATGAATATATGTACACATATATATGTATATATATGTATATATATATACACTAAACCCTTTTATCCTGGTTTACCTATCAAGAGGTGATAATTTGATGTTGAAATCTCTTACTGTTCTAGTGATTCTTTTGATATTTTGCTTCAAGTCTATTTGCCGTTGTTTAAAGCATATTGCTAATCCTTCACTGGGTGCAAATAATTTCAGAATTATGCTTCCTTCTCTATATATCACTCGATGATAATGAAATTACCTTTTTGAGTTGAATGTGCATATCTTCTGATATAATTAACGCCCAAGCATTTTTGAAAGAGTTGTTTCTTGAAGTTTTTTCTTTTAATCTTTCACTTTGACTCCTTGTTTTTTCTTATTATTTAAATATGTTTGTTGCAGGTAGAAGAATGTTGAATTCACTATTCTGATTTTACCACTTTGTCTCTGAATTGTCACATTTATTTAACTGACTTGAGAGATTTTTGTTTGTTTGTTTGGTTGGTTGGTTTTTGGGTCACACCCGCAGCGCTCAGGGGTTACTACTGGCTCTTTGCTCAGAAATCTCTCCTGGCAGGCTCAGGAGATCATATGGGATGCCAGGATTCGAACCACCATCCATCTGCGTACAAGGCAAATGTCCTACCTCCATGCTACTCTCTGGCCTCCTGAGAGATATTTTTGTCATAGAATTTTGTGCAATCCTTTAATTTGCAATCTATATTTTTAGACATTTGGTTTGCTGTGTAATTTGTCTTGCCTTCAAGAACTCCCTTTAAAAGTTAGATTTAAGTATACAAAGGTCCTGAGCTGTTGTTGATCCATGAAACACCATTAAAACATCCATGAAATATCTTTCCTTCAAATCTGAAGGTAAGTTTGGCCGGATAAAATCTTCATGAGGTGTTCATTTCATTGAATATTTTTTGCTATATCCCTCCATTGCTTTCAGGCCTGTAGTGTTTTCTTTTTTTTTTTTTTTTTGGTTTTTGGGACACACCCAGTGATGCTCAGGGGTTACTCCTGGCTATGCGCTCAGAAGTTGCTCCTGGCTTGGGGGACCATATGGGAACCGGGGGGTCGAACCGCGGTCCGTCCTAGGCAAGCGCAGGCAAGGCAGGCACCTTACCTCCAGTGCCACCGCCCGGCACCATATGCTGTAAATCTTAAGGCTGCTTCTTTATATATAATTTCCTTCCTTAACCTGGCTGCTTTCAGTATTTTTATTTGTTTGTTTTGTTTTTGGGTAATAACTGATCATACTCAGAGGTTTCTCCTGGCTCTATGCTCAGAAATTGCCCCTGGCATGCTACATCAGCCCCCACGTAAAAAGATACTGAGACCTAGGAAGGCACCTAGTTATAAAAGGCCCTAATTGTCTTAAGGAGGGTTTTTCAAAAGCTGTCTATTATTGCAAAATATTTTCAAAGCAGCCTGTACTCACAGAGTGGCCATGAAAAATAACACCTGTAAGAAAGGACTCTTCAAAAATTAAACTGAACTCACAGGCATTAGGGCCCTGAAAAGCTTTAGTTACCTGTCTATGAGGCATTTATGAAAAAAAGTGGGGGGAGATAAAACATAAAAATTGAGACATAGCTTCAGCTGACATTTTAAAGATAGCTCTTATTTAACATTTGTGTAGGTTCAAATATTTTTATTTAGTCTTACAGACTAATTACTCACCCACAAATCTTCCCTTGATATTAACCTACATGCAGTCATATCAAGGGCTAGCATGTTAATCCCCTGTTCAGAATGCAAAAACTAAAATTAAACAAAAAATAAACTGGCCTTGCTAAGCTTAAGAACTTCAGATAACAAGAAAAAAACTCAAAGACTAAGCCACTTTGAAAATTTGCCTCTGTGCTATTTTTTTGTAAATTATCTTTTCTGACTAGCTTTGTCTAAAAATTATGACTTGTCAAGAAATTGAGTATAAATATTCCACCTTTGCTTTGAGTAAATGGAACAGAGCTTAACCCAACTTGACTCCTAGGCCTCTGTTTTCCATCACCAAATCTGAGCACTCACCTTTCAAAGGACCCCAGAAGATTCCTTAGTGTCAGGACTAATCAGTTCATGACACTGGTAAGATCTAGGGAAGATATAGGATGTCAGGGATTGAATCCAGGTCAGCCAGCTGCAAGGCAAACATCCTACCTCCTGTGCTATTGCTCCTGTCCTGAGTTTTCAGTATTCTATACAAATGAATCAATCTCATTAGGATATGTCTTCATGCATTTTTATTTGAATCTCTTTTAACTGGTATAATTTGGACATCTAGAACATAGGTACATGTGATTCTCAGTTTCAGGAACTTCTCAGAAATATCACCCAGTTGCTTTCTTCTAGTAGGTGTCTTCCTGGCCTTCTAGGATAGTGACAATTTTTGTTGTTCCTCTTTTATTCATCACAAAGTTTTCTTGTCAGATGTTCATTTGTTTTGAGGTTCTTTTCTACCTTGTACTGTTGTCTGTGCTTATTAGGCAGCTCATGTTGGAGTTCACTTATTCTGTTCTTAGCAGCTTTTACTTTGTTGGTGAGTTCTTTAAGTGAGTTTTTCATTTTGCCTATCAAGTTTTTCAGTTCCAGTTGAAGGATTTTTTTTTTCATTTTTTGTGCTCATATTTTCCTCCCAAAATTGACTGCGCTATTGGTTTTTTTTTAGTTCAAGGTTACTTTCCTAAAGTCTTTATCAGAGGGGTTATATAACTGACTGATAATGTTTTATTCTTTAAAGCTACCATCTTTGAACACTAAGCATGATGGGATATGTGTTGCCTTCCCATTGTGACCTACGCTGTATTGTGGTGTTTATTATGTGTTGTGATGTGTCATAGCCTCCTTGTTTGGACAGTTCAGGGAGGTCTCTGGGTCCCCAGGAAAGTAGGTGCAAGGTTTTGCTAAGGATGGAGACACTCAGTTGTTGTGGTGGATTATAATTATCTGTTTATTGAATGCTACAGGGATACGTATATTTAAACATGAATTTTACATGGGAGAGACTGCCTACATCTGCATTCTTTCAGGATTAAAAATTATACTTTCGGGGCCCGGGAGATAGCATGGAGGTAAGGTGTTTGCTTTTCATGCAAAAGGTCATCGGTTTGAATCTCGGTGCCCCATATGGTCCCCCGTGCCTGCCAGGAGCAATTTCTGAGCATGGAGCCAGGAGTAACCCCTGAGCACTGCCGGGTGTGACCCAAAAACCAAAAAAAAAATTGTATTTTCTTGTTAGCAACAAACTTATCGGTACATGCTGTTTGATCTATAAGTTTCTTCACAACAGGTAACTCACAGGCCTTTAGTGTGGATTATTAATCTTCTGAATGATAAATTCCAATGAAAAGACAGAGGGGAGTTGAGCCAGAGTCTTCTAATATCTAAAGGCAAACTTTAACATCTCAAATATTTTTATTTGTAGGCTGGACCTTGGGTGTCAATTCTGATATAGATTAAAAGATTAGTTGGGGCTGGTGTGGTAGTGTAGTGGTAGGGCATTTGCCTTTCACGTAGCTAACCTAGGATACACTGCAGTTGGACCCGCTGGCATCCCATATGGACCTCAAGCCAGGGAGTGATTCCTGAGCTCATAATCAGGAGTAACCCCTGAGTGTCACTGTGTGTGGCCCAAAAACAAACAAGCAAAAAAAAAAATTAGCTTATAGAATAAAATAATGGCTAGTAGTAAGTGTAAGGGGGAATGAATTTGGAGATTGTTGTAATGCTTGCAGTGTTCTGTTTCTGGATATAGGTGTCTAATTTTTTGTGAAAATAAATTAAGATAGACACTTATAATTCATGCAGTTTTCCAGTTTATAGATCACATTACAACAAAATTATTCATAAAACAAAATGTGTATATTTGATAATATTACCTCTAGAGAAATAAATATATCCAAGTTTTAAAATTATGTATTTTCAGATGATCAGAATTATAAAATTTTTGTAGCTTACTATAAGCTAGACTGTACATAGACAAACCATTAGCAGTAAGCAAGGATTTCATGGTGCCTATTTATGCTGCAGATTATTCAATATATTTTTTATAAAACTGTCTTTTTCTTCATGACGACAAATTATCATGACTTGGCAGGTGATCATGGTTGAAATGTTTAGCAGGTTCATATGATGGAAAAAATGCAGCAAACACCATTTGTAATCCATTTAAATAAAATTTGACTCTGAAAAGCAGAATGCAAAGAGGGCAATTGATGCCAATTTATGACATGACAAAATCAATTAACTTGTTATTGGATTAACTTGCTTTGAGAATGAATGGATTGAAGGTAATATCACACTTGGTTAACTCCTTTATATCTGTCTAGTACGGCACATAGAATTCATGTAACACAGTGTGTAAGGATGAAAGCTTTCATCTAAGAGTTGTCTCCATTAAAATGCTCTTTGAGAGTAGGAAAAAACTTCCTATAAAGTAGCTTAAACAGAACTAGGAACTTAGTGAAAATATACTTATGTCAAGAAATTTTAAACTATTTTAAGTAGAGTGTCTTATGTTTGTTGTAGTTTTGGAGCTAATCAGGGGTCACTCCTGAAGATACTTGGAAAATATTTAGGTACAGGTTCAAGTTGGCTGTTGTACTATCTCTCAGATCCCCAGTGTTATCTTTTAGATCATTATTTGCATCTAGAAATGAATAAGAGTTTTGCTTGTTGGTCTTTGTGAGCTGCTAGTTTACTAAAAAAAGTTTTCTGCATATCTGAGTAGCAATGATGAGGGGCCTCATTTCTTAGGAGACCATATGGGGCGCTGGGGATCCAACACAGGTCTTCTGCATGCAAGGAAAATGTTCTTCCAGGCCCTACTCTACAGATTTAACCCACTACACAGATATACCCCCAATGCATAGCTTTCATGCCTTTGGAAAAATCCCCTTCAATGCATAATAAGTGCATGGAAGGAAACAAATTTTGAAACTACTTGAGTAAAATACCATATATATATATATATATGTACATATATATACATATTGTGATCTTATTGATCCAAATGTATAGACCCATATATATCATATATATTTGACCCTATTGAATCTTTGAGATAATTTTGACATAACTTCCACCATATGTAATAAAAGAAGTCATTCAACTTAAATAAAAAAAACATACATAATCAAGAGAAATTTGGAAATGATAAATAAGTTTAACTTAAATCAGACATTATAATCAAAATAAATATAGAGATTATAAAGTAGTTATTAAATTAGGCCACTAATTTTGTTATTTTGAATGACTTTAATGTTATTATCTAGCGAGAAATAATTAAAAAGACTCTATATACTTAACTGAATAAGGCAAGGTAGAAGGCATGATTTAAGGGGCATATAGGATTCTAAGATTTCTGTCTGATTTCCTGCTTCTCACCTTAGAATAACTAGAGGTAGGTAAAAAAGAAAGTTAGTTGAATCTGTAAACAAAATTGTCCCAAGTTTTTTTTTTCTTTGAAAAAAATTTATATTTTGAATTTTAAAACTTTAATCACTTTGGAGCTGTAGACATAGTCCTGTGAGTAGGGTTCTTGCCTTTAAGCTGATGAACCACTTAGGATCATTCTGGTTCAATCTCTCTAATCCTCAGAGACCCAACAGGAGTAATCTCTGAATTCATAACCAGGAGTAAACCCTAAGCATTAACAGGTTTGACCCCAAACCAAATTTAAAATTATGAATCATGTCTTCCTAGTATGTGACTTCCAGTTTCCCTGACTATGGCAAAGATCAGTTTCCTTATATCATAAATGAAATTAGGATGAAATGCAGAGTAACTTATTTAAGTCTAATGCCATCAGATAGCATATTTATATTGTAGTTGTTATCCTTCTATATTTCTTGTGTAGACACATGTTTAACCAAATCCTATTGGTATTATACAATTTTGATATAGAAAGCTACCCCAAGCTCTTACATCCTACATTTGATCTAGTACCTGAACATTATGTGACATGTCATTATATATTATTACTAGCTAGATAACATACATCTTAGTGTATAAAACGCAGTATTTAAAAGCTTTATAAAATATATTACAATGCTTCACTTTTTCAACTAAATAATATCATTTTTAAATTATGTAATGTGTTGATCTTATATTTTTGAATTAATAAAAAGTCAACCACAGGTGAGTAATTAGGAATTCAGAAGTAGGTTTCTTACTCTTTTTTTTCAAGTTTGTATTTGTTTTATTTTATTTCATTTTAATACTATGGATTCTCTCAGTCCAGTGGTCGGCAACCTTTATTTTCAACTGAGCCAAATCTCGCCAAAACCACGATTGAAATTTATTTTGAGAGCCACTTTTTTTTTTGTTTTTGTTTTTTGTTTTTGTTTTTTGTTTTGTTTTTAGCAGTGCTCAGGGGTTACTCCAGACTATATATTCAGAAATCGCTCCTGGCAGGCTCAGGGGACCATATGGGATGCCAGGATTCGAACCACCGACCTTCTGCATGAGAGGCAAACGCCTTACCTCAATGCTATCTCTCCCACCCCGAGAGCCACACTTTTAAAACTGAAAATACATAGGATCGTACACTGTTTTTAGTTTCAGTAAGTTTTTATTGAGAATATTCTGCATGCAAGTATGCACAGAGGCCGGGAGGATACAAATAACACAACTAATAAAACAAAAACTTTAGAACAATATTATTTATCAATAACATTAAATTCCATAAAATTTGCCTTACAATGTAGAGAAAATCACATCCTGACAATGACTGACAAAGTCAAAAACACTAATGTGAACATTGACCTTGCATTTTCTTGCATACTTTGAGTAAGTCAGGTTTGTATGTTGTTGTTTTTAATTTTAGGCATGATTCCAGGTTCTCATCGATGATACAATTTCTCAATTTACTCTTGATAAGATTTATGCTTGAAAATGATTGTTTGCATAAATAGGTAGACGCAAACAAGTAAAAAACAGCAAACACTAGCTTTTTTAGTTTTATATGTGTCTGGAATACTATTCTAGGTGTTAAAAATTAACATATCTTCCTTCTCCAGGTCTTTCAAAGCAGACCACTTGTGCTGTAAACTAAGTTCACATTTGTGTTTCTCCAATCTTTCTTTCTTTTTTTTCTTTTTTTTTTTTTTTTGGTTTTTGGGTCACACCCGGCAGTGCTCAGGGGTTACTCCTTGCTCCATGCTCAGAAATTGCTCCTGGCAGGCACGGGGGACCATATGGGGCACCGGGATTCGAACCGATGACTTTTTGCATGAAAGGCAAACGCCTTACCTCCATGCTATCTCCCGGCCACTCTCCAATCTTTCTAAATTAGCACAAAGTCGTTCAAATTTCGAGCTCCACAGTTCTTTGTTTTTTAAATCCAGCAATTGCATTTCAAAGTTGCCAATGTAGATGCTAAGGGAGAAAAATTTAAATTCGCCTCAGTGGCATCCAGAGGTTGTTTAACAAAGGCCAATGTAGCTTTGCTGTTTCTGAAATCCTGCATAAAACACATGACCCTATGGGAGCTGTGTGGAGCCTACCGCAGGGGCCTGCACAAAGGGCGCGAACTGACAGAGACTAGGAGCAGAGTCCGGACTCCTAGAGTGGCGACCAGCACACAGAAGAGCCAAATTAAAATTGTAAAGAGTCACACGAGGCTCGCGAGCCGCAGGTTGCGGACCACTGTCTCAGTCAATCATAATGCAAATCAATGTCACAATCTAATACACTAACATTCAAATCCAAATGCACAAAGCCCTGTTAAATAATTTAAGATTATTATTACAATGAATTAAATAAATGAATGGGGCATATCTTTAATATCCTTGTGGAAAGCTTGCTTTAATTCTATGATCGCAACCGGATGCAAAATACTTAATTGAGCACTATTAGCTTGTATTTTTTTCTGTTCTGTTTCAAAAAATAACAGTCCAGAGATATTTATTAAGAAAGCATCAACTCTATTTGCACAATTTTAAAAAATATTAGGAAAACAGAAATTTAATTTTCATGTGTATAATTTGTTAATATAATTAGAAGGGACTACAATTAGGCACTTTCAGGTAGTTTAGTTTAATTAAAAAGTTAATAAGTCCAATGATTATAAATACTGAATTAGTAGGACTAGAGCTCTAGGCAGTTAATCCTCTGAGATTTATAGAGATCACTTAACTGAAATGTCATCATTTCATATTCCTTATCAATGGCATCACTTGAATTATGATGTTTTAAAAAATCTTAGAAGTATGTCTCTTAACTATTGACTAAACTCTCCATTCAATTCGGGATTTTTACTAACAGCCAGAAAGCAATGTCTTTGACACACTGTATTAAAAATTCGCATGAAATATTATTGTCAGTAATTTCCTGCCTGCCTAAATCCTTGAATGAATTTAGTTTTTATTTCTTTATCTTTATTTGAACACTATGAATTTGGATTTTAAAGAGAGAAAAAGGGTCTCCAAAAAAAAAAAATGTAAAAGGCATCAATGGTATGGTTTAAGTCTCCAATCAATAGTGTGTTTAAATATACTTAACAACTTAGGGACAAACACTTTGAGCATTAAAGGGATTAATATCTTCAATCGATAGAGTTGCACCAAATATTATTTGACTTTATATAGTGATAAAATTCATGAGTGCATAATATTTAACACAAAATAAAATTTCATCTTAGGAGGACATAGAAAACCAGTTCAATATTCTTTTTTCATTTGTTTGTTTTGTTTGCTTTTTGGGCCACACCCATTTGATGCTCAGGGGTTACTCCTGGCTAAGTGCTCAGAAATTGCCCCTGGCTTGAGGGGACCATATGGGACACCGGGGGATCGAACCACGGTTCTTCCTTGGCTAGCGCTTGCAAAGCAGACACCTTACATCTAGCGCCACCTTGCCAGCCCCAGCTCAATATTCTTTTTGAATCACACCCGGCAGCACTCAGGGGTTACTTCTGACTCCATGCTCAGAAATTGCTCCTGGCAGGCTCAGGGGACCATATGGGATGCTGGGATTCGAACCACTGACCTTCTGCATGCAAGGCAAATGCCTTAACTCCATGCTATCTCTCCAGCCCCGTAGCTCAATATTCTTAAGAGTAGTACATGAAGTGACAAATTAAAAAAAAATCTGACTCTGAATTTCTTTTATAAAATCTGAGTACTTCTTCAGAATTTCCTCTAGCATACATGAATATGGTATGACAGATTTATAATATCCCCATTTTACAACAGTAAATAAAATTAAGTATCTAGATAGTAATCAGCAATGATTTCCAAAGCATTAAATGGAAAGAATAAAGCAATTTTATAATATTTCAATTTATTAATCAATATTACATATATATCTTTAAGCTTTAACTATGATGATTTTGAAAAATTAACCACACAAATCAATTGTGTCCTATAGTATTTTCTTTTGTATTTTGGGCCATACCCAGTGTATTCAGGGCTTATTTCTTGTTCTGTGCTTAAAAATCATTCCTCATGGGTTCAGGAAACTATATGGGTGCCAGGGATCTAAACTGTGTCAGATGAATGCAGAGCAAGCCCCATGCCCACTTACTATCTCTTTCACAGCAATGTTTATTAATCACAAAACAATTGGATTTGTGAGTTCCAAAGATGAATTATGTTCAAGTCTACTTGTCTTCACAATTTGTCGCAAATTGAAAGAAGTGGTCACTGTTAGAACCACATGATTGTCAGCAGAAAGCAAAAGTTTAAGATTATACAATGTACTCAAATAGAGTGTAAATATATTTAAAGGCTTTAAACAGATGCCATGTATGTTATTTTCACTCAAATGAAGTGAAATAGATATTCTTATGAGAGATGAGGAGAAAGAAGTATGGATAAAGATTATTTGTTAAATAATAAGAACTATTACAATATCTGGGGAATGGGGCACAGCAGTAGGGCATTTGCCTTGCACACTGCCAACCCGAGATGGACTCAGGTATGATCCCTGGCATCTCATATGTTCTCTGAGCCTGACAGGAAGTATTTTTGAGTGAAGAGACAGAAGTAACCCCTGAGTGCTACCAGGTGTGATCCCTAAAATTTTTCTATTACAGTATAAATCAAAAGGAAAACCAGACTATGAAGGATCTTCTGACATGATCAAATATACGAATGGAACCCAAGTGTTCTATCAAGCATCTATATTAGTAAACAAACCTCTTTAGATATAAAGTAACAAAGAGCTGAGCTGAGAATATGATGCACAGAAAGTAACTAAAATATTCAAGCATGTAAGAAAACACTCCAAAGTAACATTTTGTTTTGTTCAATAAATCAATTTTTAAAAAATTATAGGAATCAGTGGCAGGAGAAATAGCACAATGATAACACATCCTTTATGGTCCCAGGAGTGACTTCTCAGTGTAGAGCCAGGAGTAACACCTGAAAGCCCCGGGGTGTGAACCAAGCACAAACAAACAAACAAAAATATTATAGGAATCAAGAAAGGTACTAATTCAAAGAAATTTAGTATATTAGAACAAAGCAAATGGAAATAAACTATCAAAATTAAGACAAAATCAGAAGACATGTCACCCTTTGATCTGTGCAAAAACCAAGATTGCTATATACAGTTGATTCGTTGTTACAACCAGGACTAGATAGTACACATTCTGGGACCAACAACAACAACAACAACAACAAAAAGCTCTAACCTAGCTTTTGGTCTACAATCTGTTCAACAAACAAGATCTCCAATTCCAGAGGTCTGACTGAGACAACCACAGTGAATGGGTCTTCCAGAAACATAATGAAAGACTCTGTCCCAGACTTCATCCTAAGAGCAACATAATGACCAAGAACACCAACTACAGAAGATGAATTAAAACGACACTGAAGAAGCAGAACTGCTAGAACCACAAAGAAAGCCTTCATCATAAGCTCCATTCCTTGAGCTGCACAGTGACCAAGATCTCTAGATACAGAGGACTGATTTTACCATCCATGATGAAGCAAAAGTCTTCCATACACCACAAAAGCACCTAGGGGAGAGTAAATGATCATGCAAGGAGTCTATAGTTATCCCCATGACAGTATACTTCAGGGATGGAGAAACCCTGTATCTCCTAGGCCAAGGAAATCCTCTCTATAATATCCCCAATAGTTACTGTGCCTATGCAGAGGGAAAAAGAAAAAAAAAAGGAAAAAAAAAAGCACAAAATAATCATTTTTTTCAAATATATATTGATTGATTGATTGATTGTTTTTTTTTTGACGTCCTTATTTTGGTATGGATATTGAAGTTGATGTCTCCTTTTTTATTTTATATTATTTTATCTTATCTTTCTCTTTCTT
>PVKC010010971.1:0-25173 GCA_004027635.1 Crocidura indochinensis
GAGAGAATGGGTGAGGGAAAGGAGAGGGAGACTGGAGTGGATTTGGGGATTCTCTTTCATCCTAATTATTTCTGGATGGCTGCTGTGTTTTCCTGCCTCCTGTCTTAACTGCATCGTTCAAAGTGTCTCATGATCGATTGTGGCTCAGTCTGAGAACCCTTGGAAGGCACTGGTTGGAGCCACGTCAGCTGCCAGGACGGATGGAGACTGAAGTGCTGGGCAGAGTCCAAGCCCCGGAAATCATAGCCTCCTTATTGCGCCCATAGTCTGAGTCTGGCATCACTGGCTTTGCTCCATCATAGCTCCCAAGTGCCTGCTGTTTACTTGAATCAGTACTAGGGAGAGAGAAGAGGTCATCTTAGGCTCTTTTATATTATTTCCTTCCCAAGCTAGCTTAGCTACCTTAACAAATCTGATTGAAAATGGACAGTACCACTGGACCTGCTTATCAGCATGTTGGCAAGAACCAGCTTTATGAGGAATCATCTGCAAGGGCAGGGACTGTTTTGGCTAGGGTCCCTGCAGGGTCTTGTCAAGCCGAATCATGAATGATTGTTGTCTGTGTTGTTGTCTGTAAGAACAGATGAAAATGCTGCGATGGTCAGCCTGGCTAGGAACAGGGATGTTAGGCATAGAATAAATTTGTGGGCACCAGATATTGTCCTGTATTTTCAGACTTGGGGGAACACAATGAGGACTGAAACAAGTCCCAGTTCCCAGTTAGGGAAATCCATTCAGCAGATGCCTCTCTTCCCTGAAAAATATCAAGGGAATAAAAAAGGGAAACCCCAGAGTTCTTGAAGGTCAGGGACACCAGTAATTTCACATCTATGTGGAAGGTTCTCTTGTTAATCCATTTTTTTGTTTGTTTTTGGCCCACACCTGGCAGCACTCAGGAGTTACATCTGACTCTGCACACAGAACTCACTCCTGGAAGGCTTGAGGGAACATATGGGTTGCCAGGGATTGAACCCTGGTTTGTCCTGAGTTGACTTGTGTACAAGGCAAATGCCCTACCACTATGCTATCACTCTAGTCCCATGTTAATTCATTTTCATAACATGTTCCCAGCCCCAATCCCTCAAGTCTCTGAGCAAATGGCATGAGCTAGCTTAATCTGGTCCTCTGTGGTTCTAGAGTTCATAGCCATCCACCAGGGTTTACCTGTCTTTTTTAATAGAAAAATAAAAGTTGTATAGTGAGTAGGTATTCCAGTTAGAGAGAAAGAAATAGGAAATCCACCTGTGTCTATATTTTCTTCTTATTTTTCCAAAATGACCAGCAAACAGCATAACATCTATAAGAAAGATGGGAGACAGAATTCTAATATTAGGTTAGATACAGGTCAGTTTACCTGTCTCTTTTTAAATAGAAAAATACAAGTTGTATAGTGAGTAGGTATTCCAGTTAGAGAGAAAGAAATAGGAAATCCATCTGTGTCTATATTTTCTTCTTATTTTTCCAAAATGTCCAGCAAACAGCATAACATCTATAAGAAAGATGGAGGACAGAATTCTAATATTAGGGTAGATACAGGTTCAGTTTATCGTTTGTGATATACTTCTTTCATATTTCTTTGAAAGAGGTAGTACTGATTGATGTTACAATGGAATTGATGTTAATCTATGAAACACATATGTTTTTTATTAATATCTTTATTTAAACATCTTGATTACAAATATGGTTGTTGTTGGGTTTCAGTCATGTAAAAAACACCCCCCTTTACCAGTGCAACATTCCCATCATCAATGTTCCAAATCTTCCTCCTCCCCACCCCACCCCTTCCTGTACTCTAGACAGGCTTTCTACTTCCCTCATTCATTCACATTGTTATGCTAGTTCTCAATGTAGTTATTTCTCTAACTACCTCATCAGTCTTTGTGGTGAGCTTCATGTTGTGAGCTGGACCATCCAGCCCTCCTTTCTTTTGTCTCTGAGAATTATTGCAAAAATGCCTTCCATTTTCCTTAAAACCAAAAGATGAGTGAGACTATTTTGCATCTATCTCTCTCCCTTTGACTTATTTCACTCAGCATAATAGATTCCATGTACATCCATGTATAGGAAATTTTCATGAGTTTATCTCTCCTTATGACTACATAATATTCCATTGTGTATATGTACCACAGAGAAAAGCATATGTTTTTCATAGATTAGTGCCTCTTATGTTTTACAGAATACTAAATAACAATGGTTTGGGGCAAACCATTGCCCTTTTACCATGCCTCAATTTATTCATCTGTTAAATGGCAGTGAGAATGATAATCCTACCTAGTTGTGTATCTTATAAGTTGAAAAATGGTCCCAAAAGTTTTATAAAGATTCTGGGAGATTTGCACCTTCTTATTCCCATCCACCTTTAAAGGATGAGATCCCTGTCCTACTGTGCCCTTGAGAGGAGTCATGGAGGTTATAAAGGCTACAAGGCAAGTACTTGTTCTCCAAAAGAAAAGGTGCTCCTATCTCATACCTAGAGCACTACATTTAGGTTCTGGGTTCACCTTTATTACCAGGAAAGAAAGATCAGAGGAAACTAGGAGCCTCTTTGTGCAGTTGCACCATTTCCAGCCTCTTCCCTGGTTGGCCCCGTCCTGGCACTCCTGGCACTCGGGCATTGAATAATGCAGATGAGAGGTGCTCCTCTGATTAATTATTCATAATCCTCTTTGCATTTCTAAGGGCAATGAAGAGATGAGCTCTAAGGTGGAAGAGAAGGGTCAAAGTGAGATCAGCCAAGGGAAGCCGCACCCCCTGCCTCTGCCCAACATTCAGTGTGCTCATCTTGGTCCTGCCTGAAGCAGCCTCCTTGGCCAGCACTTTCTGTACTGCATGCACATTTCTGAAAGATGTGTGGGGAGGCCAGACTCTCCACGGGCTCATACTCTAGTAGAAAAGAGCAGCTGTGATGGTTTCTTGAAAGAACCTCTTTTGCCCCCTGAGAGAGCTGGAGAGCCAAAATTCCCCGTCTCCTCCCTGCCTGCAGAAGGGAAGCACGAAGCATAGCCCCCATGGGGGCAGACAGAGCAATTTCACTGTCAGTGTCAAGATGGGCATCACTCTGCCTGCTAATTGCCCAAAGAGGTTGCAGCTTGCCACTGTTCTGACTGAGCAGCCCTTCCTCCTGCCAACCATTTCCTGTTCCCAAACCCACAGTGGGTGGGGTGGACACAGGGGTTGGGGTGGGACAGCTCTTCCTGTCTGGAGCTCATCACATTATAGCTAGACTTGAAGAGAGAGTGAGGGCTGCTGGGAGCCTCCCTCTCCTAGCATTCTCAGTCCTCTCCTGCTATTATACATTCTACTATTATGTTATTCACATGGCTTGAGGATTGAGGCTTGAAAAAGAAAAACCAAAGGTTTCCCCTGAGCTGCAATTTCAAGGATGACTTTTCAAAATACAGGAGGGTATACTTCTCTCCTGAGTCTCCTCTTAGGGCTAAGGATAATGCATCCTAGTGAGGGATAATGTAAGGAACACTGTCCTGGATGAGCTCCCAAACTTGACTGTGAAAGTCAAGACTAGCCAGCCAGTCTGGGGCCAGAAGGATGAGTGGCAGTCTGAACAAGGTGCCCTTTTTCTGGTTTCCACAAGAGACAGTGCTAGATGGCAAGGCTGAGGCCAGAAAAGAAACGAGGTATTCAAGAAGGCAAAGGAGAGAGTGGAATCTGATTTCTCCTCTTAAAGGGTGAGACTACAGTACACCTCCCTCTACTTATCCCCCAAGATCTTCATTGACAATTTATATATTGGAATCAGGAGAGCCTCAGCAACACAAGATCTTCAAGTTTTCTGCAAAAGCAGCAATTGATAAGATCCCTGACCTTGGACATTGTGATTATCAGAAGTGCCCAATTTTCCACTCCCAACCTGGATTACAAAAGATTTCTAAGAGGCCAGAGCAGCAGAAGGATCAATACCTCATCTCTCAGACTTGGTAGTAGAACCTGCAAAGCCTGAGCCACTTTCTTCCCAGATCCTATCAGTCCTGAGTTATGGAGCATCACTCTGGGTCATGACCTTTCCCATCTCCTGGTTATGTCAAGCAACATCATTTCTGCTTGGATGTTCCCTGATCTCCAATTTGTTTCTCTGTGGTTAAGCCTCATTTTCTGTCTAACTTGACACAAAACACAGGAAGGGTGCGAAGTGAACAGTGGATTTGACCTAAGTGTGATCATTTTCTTATAGAAATGCTTCTTATAGAAACATGAACTTCCTTGTTTACTTTGGGCAAGTTGGGTTATATTTTGCTTCTTTTCAGTTAGACCTTCCCCAGATCAGGCTTAAAGAAAAGATGAGCAAAACCTAGTGAGGAGAGATCAGACCTACGGTCAGTACTTCTTACCCAGAGATGAGGGCCCTGTTAGAGACACAAACTGCACGATATTGTACTGATCCCTGGAGTCAGAAAAGAAGCCAGTGCATTTTAGTGCCTGACATGGGTCTGGTAAATACAGGGAGTGCAGGAATTGATTTCTTAGATAATGAGGCATGATCAGCCCCTTTTGGTCTTGTTGGGAACCTTGAGAGAAATCTTGGAACAACACTTAGATTATCTATCCATTGTTCTCCAGAGCTGCTGGGAACAAGGCAACCTCTTGGGATACATCATAGAGACTTGACAGATACAGGCCCCTTGCCTTCTAAGGGTAGGTAGCCAGATTGGCATGGAAGCAAGAACCAAGGAAGAGACTGAATGTGCAGGCCTAAGTGCCATTTTTCCACTTCCTTTGGGAAAAGGCTGGGTCTGAATTTCCAAAGACATTGCAGTATTTCTCAAGCCCCTAAAACTCCCTGGTGTATTTGGAAGAGCCACTATGACAGGAGAGCCAGTAGCTGAAGCTAGGAACTTCCTGCCTTCTTACAAATAGACTATGCAGCTACTGCTGAGAGGATCCAGGTGATTTTAAACACCCAGACTATTAAGGTTTACATTGCAAAGTACCCAAACTCCAGAATGTGGCTCTGATAAATAAGTTGTTTGGGAGAAGTTGTAGACTGTCTGCTGAGAGTATTTCATAAAAACTCTATGTGGAGTCAGTTAGAGCACTTACCTTACCTCGTGACTTGTAGCTGAAATGTATTTCATTGAGAGGAAGACAGAGGGAGGAGAGTTTATACCCTATTCTCTGTTTTGTGTTTGTTGGTTCAGGAACACAGCAATGGGACATTACTATCCCTGCTTTCTACAGGGTGAAGTTGAAGGTCAGAGAAGCTAAGTGGCTTCCCTGGTCAAGAGCTGCAAGAGGAAATCAGGTTCTTCCCTCTTTCCATGAGTCTCATGTGACTATGTCACAAGTAGAAACCCTTGAGTCAGCTGCCCATGGGCAGGTGTGTTCTCTCATGCAGCTCCTACCCGCTTAAAAGAGTCTGCAGCTGGAGATTTGCATATTCCGTCCCAATGCTTGAGGTTCTTGTGGTGCCAGGTATTAAATCTAGATTCTTACCCATGCAAGGCATGTCCTCTATTTGAATCATATGCAGGCAGTGGGAATTTTCACTGCATTTACAAAGGCCACTATTGGATCAACCAAAAGGATCAATCATTAACAAAATAGTAGTTTTAAGTGCTTATATGTAGAAAACCAATAAATAGAAATCACATGTCTGTGAGAAGACCCCATGGATAATCTTTCTGGATTTGGTTTGTATGGTTCAAGCATTGATCTGGAATTCTGATTTGCTCTGGTTTCTTAGAATAACTTTGTAGTTACCATGTGTCAGTTCTATTCTCAGCACTTCTATGAGAAACAAACTGTGTGTGTGTGTGTGTGTGTGTGTGTGTGTGTGTATAGCACATCTTTGGGAAACAATCCGTGTGTGTCAGAGTAAATGAGAGAGAAAAAGAGAGAGGAGAGAGAAGAGGAGAGAGAGAAAGAAAGAGTGGGCCCTGACTTGTGCCAGTTTTGGTTTGCAGTAGGACTGGTTGATTGACAGATGCCTTGGGTGGGTCACACACTGGCTGTAGAACAGTATCCTGACCCAATGCCTAGCTGAGCTACATCATAGACATGTTCTGAGTTTCTTTCAAGTCAAGTGAGTATTGGAGGGCACTTACTCTGAGGTGAGTTTAATGTTTCATTATACTGAAGCACTAACACTTTACCAACCATTTCTCTAATGGTGAGTGTTATTTTGTTCCTATTTTTTATACAATATGGAGGGCAGTGATACACATCTTGATTGCTAAATTAGATTCTTGTTGTAGATTTTTTAATTATTGAAAAGTTGCCACAAGTGGGTCAAAGGAGGTAAATACAACATTTTTTTGATACTTATTGTTTTCCAGAAATACTGTTCTATTTTGAATTTCTTACTTCCACCAGTAATGTATATGACTGCCTTTACCACTGCAATCTCATTTGGAACGGTTCCTAGTGTTACTTATGTTTTATTTTATTGGCAAAGGAAAAGTAAGTTTTTCATTTTAACCCTCACTAATCTGATCTTCAGCATGCTGAGACCATCTTCTGTTTTTATGTGCCATCTGTCTTCCTCCTCTGGAATCATCTGTTCCTGATCAGAGAGCTTGGAATCTTAGCTCCAGCTGCCAGTGGGGATAGAACTTGTATCCTGGTAGCAATGACCCTCTTACAGGCTTCTCTATCCCTCACTTCCTACTTTTTTTTTTTAGCTCAAGGTAGTGACTCTGAATCTCTACCTCTACACTCCCATATCAAACCCCTTTGTAGTTTTCTAACCTCTCAACAGGGTCTTGCCATACCCTTACATTAAGGAATAAAACTTTCTTTAGGGTCAAGTTTGGGTTTCTTTCTCCATTTGGAAATGCGGCTTCTTTTCAACTCATTTGAAATATTTTATTTTTTTCAGGAATGGTTAACACTTAGCTAAGCTCAGGACTTATACCTGGCTCTGTTTTCAGGGATCACTCCTAGTAGGGCTCAGGGGCCATATGGAGTACCAGAAATTGAACCTAGTCAACCTTACATAAGGCAAGTATTCTACACACTGAACTCTATGTACAATACACATACATAGTGTACACTCTAGCCCTACTGTTAAAAGTTTCTTGAGCCCTATTACTTCCTTATACCCTTTACACCCACTATACTCTGTAAATTTGAGGAACTATAAATTGGTGGTCTTGCAACTTTGGAACTAGAAATTTGGGGTTATAGTTTATACTTTGGGGGGAGGTTTTTAATTTTGGGGCCATACCCGGTGACACTCAGGGGTTACTCCTGGCTATATGCTCAGAAATCACTCCTGACTTAGGGACCATACAGGATACCAAGGGATAGAACTGTGGTCTGTCCTGGGTCAGCCTTGTACAAGGCGAACACCCTACCACTCTGCCATTGCTCCAACCCCTATAGTTTATATACTATTTCAGATGACTGTCACACTGTCCCTGTGAGATGAACCTGCAGAACAGAAACACCCAAACCCTGTGACTTTCACAAGCAATTATTATATGAGGATCTTTGCAATGTTCACCTAAAGTTGACTCAAGCCAACCTTTACAATTCCAGAGTAACCAAGACACACAAGTTAACTTCATGAACTTTTTGCTACCTCAGAGTCGAGCAGAAGTCTCATGAAGTTATAGCCATGTCAGAGTCATGGGACTTTTGACTGATCAAGAAAACAATAAAAAAGCCAAGTCTTCTGGTTATTACCATTGAGCTTCTTACTTTTGTACAAGGATTTCAATAACCTTAGGAGACTTGGCATATATGGAATGGGATTTCTTGATTAATTTTGAGTTGGAAGAGAAGTGAGAAACAGATATTAGAAATGAAGTCATGAAAACTATCTCTCAGCATTTGACAAAAGTGGTGTTGACATAGGATGTGTGTCACTAACCAAAGTAATAAGAGTTATTCTGTTCTATATCCTGCAGGTTCAGAATCTATGGATCAGAGGGGTCAAACCTGAAAATATAGGCTAATATAGGGACTCTAGGAAATCTATGGGAGGAACCACATATTGTCAAGACCCCTGAATTAGAATGTGTACCTTCAGGTTTAGTTGGGTAGATTTGTGGTTACTCTTCTAAGAGCCAGGTAATGTTTATAAACAGACAGTGCTGTCCTGTCACTCTGTGATAGTTAATATTATGACTATCATTGAGAATATGAGTTCTGCAGGGGAGCCCCAAGTCAGTAGGACTCCAATCCTGTGATAAACTCCTTGCTTCTCCTCCAGAACCTTTATAATCTCTTCAATGAGTAGCCTACACCTTTTCTGTCTTCTGTATCACAGCTGGGTTGTAACAGGTACTACCATCTGCCATTTTGCCATATTCCCCAGGACCAGTATGTCCCCAAGCTAGGAATACTCTGATCACTGTAGTCCAGGTACCCAGCTATCTTAGTGTTGTATACCTGTCAATGCCCCATTTTCATCACAAGTCTTCTCTTCCTTGAGCTAATCAGAGACTTAGACACTCATAATAGAATTTGGGCATCTCCATTCTCCCCTTGGTACCCAGGGATAATTTGCACAATTATCCCTCTTGGAGGTAAGACACTTGTCTTGCATGCGGAGAGTTGTTGGTTCGAATCTCAGCATCCCATATGGTCCCCTGAGCCTGACAGGAGCGATTTCTGAGCGTAGTTCCAGTAGTAACCCATGAGCGCTGCCGTTGTGACCCCCCCAAAAAACAAACAAACAACATCCCCATTTTCCTTTGCAACCCCCTAAAAAATTTATATCTAAAACATTACTATCTTCTCAATGGAGGCGTTAACAGCAGCATGCTGGAGGATAAACCTTTTGCTTCTTTTCTTTTTTCTTTTCTTTTTTGGATGGGGGTGTTAGGCCCACTCAACAGTGCTCAGAAATTAGAACTGGTTCTATGCTTAAGGATCACTCTTGGCAGGGCTTTGGGGACCATATGGGGTTCCAGGCATTGAACTCAGATTGGTCACATTCAAGGCAAGTGCCTTACCCACCAAACTCTCTCTCCAGCCTGAGCACACTGTATATCAGCTCCTTCATGTTGATCACATTAGAGGCATCATCATTGGTCTCTGACTTTTCTACTTAAGCTGGTCAGTAGTACTCCACAGTTATTCAGATAAAATACAAAATTAAAGATAGAGTCTGTGAGTTCTAGTCCCTGGGAATAAAATTCTTTTTTTTTGGTTTGTTTTTGAGCCACACCCAGTGACGCTTCAGGGGTTACTCCTGGCTATGCACTCAGAAGTCGCTCCTGGCTTGGGGGACCATATGGAAAACCGGGGAATCGAACAGCAGTTCGTCCTAGGCTAGTGCAGGCAAGGCAGGCACCTTACCTCCAGCACCACCACCCGGCCCGGAATAAAATTCTTACAGGAGCTCCTCTTCACCAAACTCTTCGCTAGTTCTAACAACCCCATTTCTCTCCCAATACATACTAACTTTGTTGAACAGCATCTGACCTCTGGCCTTGGCAAATAATGTCCTCTAAACTCATTACCCCTTTTCATTAATGTCTTAGTTAAGTGCATTTATGTTCAGAATTTAGATCTAAATATTTATATTTATCTCTATTGTGTATCTACATGTCATATTTCATCTATCCATCATCTACTAAAGGGTAATTTATTTTACTTCATATTCATTTACTTGTTTTCAGTTGTTTACAGGGACTACCCTCAGCAGAGTTTGGTGGCCAAAAGATACTTTGGGGGACCAGCAGAGGTGCTTTCAGGGAACAGGCAGTACAAGAGATTGAATTCTGGGCCTGGCATATTCTAGGCTTCTGCTCTGTAACTCTATGATGTTTCTTCATTTTAAAACAATCTTTTCTTTTGTGATACTAGGGACACAATCAAGAACCTTTACACTTGCAAGTAAGTCTTCTACTGCTGATCTACATATCTACATATTTTGCCCTCTCCAGCCCCTATTTTAAAGAATTAAGTTATACTATCTTGAGAGATGGAAGATATGCCATTTCAGCTGAAGTCCAAGGACCATAGAAGCAGAGATGATTCACATGTCTTCCAGCTACAGCTGCATTGTCCCCATTGTAATCAGAGGGGGCATTCATGTGCCTTACATCAATAGCAGTTTATTGATGACTGCAACCTGGACACCTGAAATTTCTTCTCACCTCTGCCTTGCATTTATCCTGAACTTTATCACAGTTGTTCCCAGTCAGAGCTTTACCAATCCAGAGTGCCCTTGCTTTTGACTATGATATTGCTCCACTTCTGAAGATCTGTACCCTATTCCCTTTTTCTGTGCTCTCCCAACATCACATGCTTGCTAGCTTCACTGACCTAAGCCAGCCTGTTATTAGGTACCAGGTGGCTTCCTAGAATCCAGGCACATCTGTCTCTGATCTGCTTCACGGCCCCCAGCCCTCAGCTCTGTCATGGTCAGTCCTGACTACTTCCTTCTGCCCATTCACCACATGCTGTCACTCTCTGATGGCTGGGTCTTCCAGGGAAGATATAAAATGCAGAAAGGAGCCAATAGGAAACTAGTGCTTTTTAAAATTCTGCTGGAAAGTCACTCTTCTCAATATCAGATAATCTGGTGTTCACTCCTGGAAGTAAAACCAACCCCATTAGAACAGGGATAATGGAGGGAGTGGTATCTGCTTCCTTCCTCTTTGACGGAGACCAATACATTCTTCAGTTCTGTTTCTCTCTTCATCCTTTGTCATTTTTCCTGAGTGTTATTTCTTTTTTTCCTCAATGCATTTATTGTGCTGATTCTATTACTGACTATGACCTCCACTCTCTGCAGGAGGCATAAGAATTTTTGTGGGAAGCCCAGTTAGTGCTTATTTTTGCCAATGGGATCCCTCACCAAATTGTGAAGGTACAGGCAACTGCCTTGCCTTCAGAATTTGGAGTCCTTCATTTTTACGTTTAGTAAAAAAAAAGGGGGGGGGGCCCGGGAGATAGCATGGAGGTAAGGCATTTGCCTTTCATGCAAAAGGTCATCGGTTCGAATCCCGGTGCCCCATTTGGTCCCCCGTGCCTACCAGGAGCAATTTCTGAGCATGGAGCCAGGAGTAACCCCTGAGCACTGCCAGGTGTGACCCAAAAACCACAAAAAAAAAAAATCAGGCTTTTTTCCTGAATGGTCGGTGGGACTGGCCACTGTTGTTCTTGAAGCTGAGCAGCAGAGGGAGCTGGGGTCTCCATGTACATTATGCAGATTTAACCCCCCATTTCCCTTCCAGTGCTTCTCCCCCTCCATCAGGATTGTATTCTTGAATGCCAACCCCTTCCAGTCTTGTCACCATTTTCCATCCACAGTGCCCAGGTGGAGGGGACATAAGCCTTCAGATGGATGGAAAGTCAGAATCCAGGCCCAACTTCTAAAATCTCGCATACAGACAATACCAGAAACACCCTATTATAGACCATGGCTCCCCACCTCCCACTGCAAGTCACTCTAGTTGTCAAGTCTCACCAGGGTGCCAGTTTTCTCAGCTCTGCTTCCCATCTTCAGACATATGTTGAATTCTTTTACCTGCTGCTCTAGCTCTCATTTTATTTAATTTTCTTTGTCCTCAGTTATTAACAACTTTTGCACTGACTTTTAGAGAGGAGAACAGATCAACACTTGTGTGTAACACTTTCAGGGTATTGAAGTACAAGTTACTGGGTCTCTCTCATATCATGATCCGTGACTTTCTAAGTCAGTACTTGGGTAAAAGTATGTGTAGACTTTCCCCACGGATCAGGTCAAAGAGCTTGCATGGAGTGAACCAACTTGCCAATGGAAGCATGAAGGCATAATGGGCTGGTTTTGCTTTAAGAAGGCTGCTTATCTTTTATGTGATTAAATGTCTCTAGTCTGATCAGAATATTTTAATCAGGGCACCTCATTAGGGAACGTCTGAAGAGTAGTCAGTGGGGCATTGGGGACCTTGGAGAAGGGAGGTGAATACACTATAATGGGTGTGGTGTTAGAATTATGTATGGTTCATCAAGTCATATTGTAAATCACAAAGCCTCAATCAATAAAATATATTTTTTAGAAAGGTCAGTGCAAGGAGGTAGTGACCCTGGGAACTAGTGATTCAATGCAGCCATTGTGGGACAAAGTACTCTTGAGTTAAAAAATCCTCAGATGTCATCCCAATGAGCCTGATGCATGTTCCAAGCAGGAGATGAACTGGACTAAGAGTGGGGGTTGTTTGGAAGATGGATGGTGCTAAGAGCCAGAGACTTCACAGGAAATTTCACAAAAGCTGAAAAAATAACAGAAACTATATGAGGGAATATTTACCTATTTTACTGTGACTGAATTTCCAGGTATGCCAGATGATGTAGAGGTGGGGAAGTAACCTGGAATAAAAAGAAAGTCTGCTGGTCCAGAGATAAAGGAATTAAGGCACTTGCTTTTCAGGGTCCTACCTTGATTTGCTCCTCCATAACATCTGTGGTTCACTGAGCACCACTAGGAGTGATTGCTGCGAACAGACCCTAGAGTAAGCTCCCAGTAATACTATTTGTGACCCTTTAGCCCCCTGTCCCAAAAAATAACAAAAAGAATGAACCCTGGAATTCCCATGGCAATGATATAGCTCTGTTCCTTTTAAAGGGAACACAAGTCAGAGCCTTGGTGGGTAGCATGGAGCTCCTGCCAGGGAGTTGTGCTCCTGTAGGTGTGTGGGCAGAGAGGGGCTGTCACTATTACTAAAAGCTTAAGTCTGTTGAAGACAGGTTCAGGTTGCAAAGCTCAGCCTGGCATTGTTTCTGGCAATTCATAACATAAGGTTGTCTTGAGGTGAGGATTTTAGAAGATTTCCATGAGGCTACAAGTCGGAGGAGGAGGGAACAAGGACTCTGAAGAATGGCTGCTGCTCTGGGCTCTCTTGGAGCAGACAAGTTGGGGACACATGAGGTGGTCCCTGTTGCTATGGAAACGCTGTGTCTGAGCAGTTCCCTAGTGAAACTCTGATTCAGGCTTCAAGTGGAGTTTCCTAGAATGTCTTACTTAAGCTTTCAGTTCCTTCTTCTCTTTCTCTCTCTTTGTTTTTCTTATATAACCTCTAAGGGACAGACATGTGGGAGAAAAGTAAGGGAGGGAGTCCTGCTTTAAAGCCAGGGAGATCAGGGGAAAGGGAGCCTTTAAGGACAAAACCATCAGTGGCTGAATTTAGCATGCAACAGTTGCGTAGAGAATATGCCTGAATTGAATTAGGGGACTAGACATTTAAGTATGTTACCCAGAGCTCTAAGCCCCAGATTATTTGTTTTATCAGTCCATTCTCCTAACCCTGTCCAGGGTCCTTAAGACATTACCAGAAAAATCCTACTCCCTTGTCCTGCATTGCTTTTGTTTCTAACTCAGCCTTGCTTGGAGAAAACAGTCACTTGGTTTTTTAGAAAGTAAATACTCATCTAGCAAGTTCTCAAAACTAACCCTATAAATCTGTATTTGGATGAAAGAAGTATTTTTATTACCTTTATGAGGAAGGAGACTTTAGGCCACATGTGGTAGTACTCAGGGACTATTCCTGGCTCTGGGTTGTGAACTGAACCCCAGTGGTACTTAGCACAATATGTTATATGGGGATTTGAGTAAGGGTTCCAGTATTGCAACCACTACAACCACATGCAAATAAAGTACCTGTCAATATCCTGTACTACCTCTGTTGTGGAAAGGTAGGTTTCCAACTCCTATCATTCTAAAGATCTATCAGTAGGGCTTCAAAGTCTAGTCATCAACCTTACAAAGGTGCCAGAGAGAGAGCACATGCACTATGATCTTTAAAACAAGTCAGAGATGGCACATTTTGAGCCCCATTCAGGTCTTCTGTTTCACCTGCTGCCTGTCCCTGAGAAAGGAGAGTGAGGTTAGAACCTGAAAGTAATGAACATGTCTCTTCTGTCAAGGAGATAGGTGCTCAGGCAGAACAAGAAGAATATTGTACACAAGTGTTCCATCTATGAACCCAGCAACAGCACAAATTCTTCCCCTTTCTTGTCTAAGGACAGAGAAGGACTTAGAGATCCATTCCAGGAGATGATGTCCTTACTGTTGTCACGGCAACTCATCCCACAAGCATTTATTGAGCACCTACTCCACAGCAGGCACTCAAACAGCTATGCAAAGTACTCTTATATATGACTAGCATGAACACAACAAGTGAGTGGGACAATAAGATAGCCTTTGTCCACCTTCCCCACCATGATGTGTAGGAGTGACATGGGTGCAGAGTAAGGTGCAGGGAATTAAATCAGCCCTGTCTTATGAATAAGGAAAGTTACCATCTCATCCCTGGTGGTGATTTATAGTACAGGAATGAATAGATGAACTGATGCAATGACCCAGGCCATATCAGCTGACTTCTCTCAAAAAGGGAGCTCAGAAACCGATTAGAAACTACAACATTCAATTGCCATTGAGTTTGCTGGACCATCAAGTTGAAGTGGACTTGGAATCTCAGAGGACTGCCTGTGGCAAGTCCTAGGAGGTGGTACTGACCTGAAAGTGTCTATGGAGTCCAGTCATTTCTGGTAGAGTCACACAGGAAGAAGGGGATCCTTGGGATCAGACCTCACCTAGGACCATAAAGCATTTGCTGATGCATTGAAGATCGTGCTCATAATGCAAGATTACTCAGTACTTTTACTTTAGGTGCTGGACTAAAGAGGATGTCAGTATATCCTTGAAGGACCTTCATGGCGCTAGGCCCATGTGCCAGCTAGAGGGGCTTCTTTTTGGTTTCCTTCAAGTTTCAAGGTGAGCAACTATAGAAGAGACATTCCTGCCTCCAGAAGTGCAGAAATTTGATGTATCACTTTTATTTTCTTTTGGTTTTTGGGTCACACCCGGCAGGCTCAGGGGTTACTCCTGGATCTACACTCAGAAATCGCTCCTGGCAGGCTCAGAAGACCATATGGGATGCTGGTATTCAAACCAATTCCTTCTACATGCAAGGCAAACACCTTACCTTTATGCTATCTCTCCAGCTTCTAGGTCATGGTTCTCACTAAAGGAAACTCCTGAAGTAAGGGGGCAAGAACAGCAAAATCACTCAGGTATAGGGGTTCATGGCAGGCTGTAAGAGTTTACACACCCCAGATGGAATCACTAATGAGTTCTTTCAAACTTTCCAAGAGGAACTACTACCAATCCTGGCAAGAATCTTTCATGAAATCGAAAAAAAAAAAAAGGAAACACTTCCAAATACCTTTTATGAAGTCAACATCACCTTGATACCTAAACCAGACAGAGATGCAACAAAAAAAGAAAATTACAGACCAATATCGCTGATGAATGCAGATGCAAAGATCTCAACAAAATCCTGGCAAATAGGATTCAATGCCTCATTAAGAAGATCATCCACTACGATCAAGTAGGTTTCATCCCAGGAATGCAAGGCTGGTTTAACATCTGTAAATCTATCAACATAATACACAACATAAACAACAAGAAAAATAAAAACCACATGATCATATCAATAGATGCAGAGAAAGCATTTGATAAGGTTCAACACCCATTCTTGATCAAAACTCTCAGCAAGATGGGAATGGAAGGAACCTTTCTCAATATAGTTAAGGCCATCTACCACAAGCCAGTGGAAAATATTATCCTCAATGGAGAAAAACTAAATGCCTTCCCTCTAAATTCTGGTACAAGACAAGGCTGTCCTCTCTAACCACTCCTATTCAACATAGCACTGGAAGTACTCGCTATAGCGATTAGGCAAGAAAAAGATATCAAGGGAATCCAGATAGGAAAGGAAGAAGTCAAGCTCTCGGTTTATGCAGATGACATGATACTGTACTTAGAAAACCCTAAAGACTCTACCAAAAAGCTTCTAGAAACAATAGACTCATATACCAAGGTGGCAGGCTACAAAATTAACACACAAAAATCAATGGCATTTTTATACACCAACAGTAATAAGGAAGAAATAACAACCCCAGGGGCCTGGGAGATAGCATGGAGGTAAGGCGTTTGCCTTTCATGCAAAAGGTCATCGGTTCCAATCCCGGTACCTCATATGGTCCCCCGTGCCTGCCAGGAGCAACTTCTGAGCATGGAACCAGGAGTAACCCCTGAGCGCTGCCGGGTGTGACCCAAAAACAAAAAACAAAACAAAACAAAAAAAATAACAACCCCATTCACAATAGTGCCACACAAACTCAAATATCTTGGAATCAACTTGACTAAAAATGTGAAGGATCTATACAAAGAAAATTATAAAACTCTGTTCCAGAAAATAAGAGAGGATACGTGGAAATGGAAACACATACCCTGCTCATGGATGTGCAGGATTAACATCATCAAAATCGCAATACTACCCAAGGCATTCTATAGATTTAATGCTATCCCTCTAACGTTCCCCACGACATTCTTCAAAGATGTGGATCAGGCACTTTTGAAATTCATTTGGAACAATAAACACCCTAGAATAGCGAAAGCAATCATTGGGAAAAAGAACATGGGAGGAATTAATTTCCCCAACCTTAAACTTTACTACAAAGCAAGTTATCAAAACAGTAGGGTACTGGAATAAGGACAGGCCCTCAGATCAGTGGAATAAACTTGAATACTCAGAAAGTGTTCCCCAGACATACAGCCACCTAATTTTTGATAAAGGAGCAAGAAATCCTAAATGAAGCAAAGAAAGCCTCTTCAACAAGTGGTCTTGTCACAACTGGCTAGCCACTTGCAAATAATTGAACTTAGACTCCCAGATAACATCATATATGAAGGTAAAAGCCAAATGGATGAAAGACCTTGATATCAGACCCGGAACCATAAGATATATAGAACAACATGTAGGCAAAACATCCAGGATATTGAGACTACAGGCATATTCAAGGAGGAAAATGCACTCTCCAAGCAGGTGAAAGCAGAGATTAACAGATGGGAATATATTAAGCTGAGAAGCTTCTGCATCTCAAAGTAAATAGCGCCCAGGATGCAAGAACCACCCACTGAGTGGGAGAAACTATTCACCCAATACCCACCAGATAAGGGGCTAGTCTTCATAATATACAAGGCACTGACAGAACTTTACAAGAAAAAAACATCTCATCCCATCAAAAAATGGGGAGAAGAAATGGACAGAAACTTTGACAAAGAAGAAATGTGAATGGCCAAAAGACACATGAAAAAAATGCTTCACATCACTAATCATCAGGGAGATGCAAATAAAAACAACTATGAAGTACCACCTCACACCACAAAGAATGGCACACATCACAAAGAATGAGAACAAACAGTGTTGGCGGGGATGTGGAGAGAAAGGAACTCTTATCCACTGCTGGTGGGAATGTCGTGTAGTGCAACCTTTATGGAAAGCGATATGTAGATTCCTCCAGAAACTGGAAATCGAGCTCCCATACGATCCAGCTATACCACTCCTAGGAACATACCCTAGGAACACAAAAATACAATACAAAAATCCCTTCCTTACACCCATATTCATTGCAGCACTATTTAACATAGCAAGACTCTGGAAACAACCAAGATGCCCTTCAACAGACGAATGGCTAAAGAAACTGTGGTACATATACACAATGGAATACTATGCAGCTGTCAGGAGAGATGAAGTCATGAAATTTTCCTATACATTGATGTACATGGAATCTATTATGCTGAGTGAAATAAGTCAGAGAGAGAGAAAAATGCAGAATGGTATCACTCATCTATGGGTTTTAAGAAAAATGTAAGACATTCTTGCAATAATAATTTTTAGACATAAAAGAGAAAAGAGCTGGAAGTTCCAGTTCACCTCATGAAGCTCACCACAAAGAGTGAAGAGTTCAGTTAGAGAAATAACTACATTTTGAACTGTCCTAATAATGAGAATGTATGAGGGAAATGGAGAGCCTATCTATAGTACAGGCAGGAGTTGGGTGGAGAGGAGGGAGATTTGGGACAATGGTGATGGGAACGTTGCACTGGTGATGGGTGGTGTTCTTTACATGACTGAACCCCAAATACAATCATGTATGTAATAATCAAGGTGTTTATATAAAATAAAAAAAAGAGTTTACACACACAAATACACAACACTGTGACAATACTGCATACTTGCCAGCACAGGGTCACAACCAAGGTCTGCCATTCTAGTATATCTTTCTGCACCTGAAATTGTTACCCTCACAACACTTAGCTGAGAGACAGACCACAGCCTGAGTAAATGTAGTGCTGTTTTCACAATTATATGAATGTCATGGAGAGGCTGGATTTACAGACCAACAGCCTGATCTCTAGACTTTTGCTACAATGAACACACAGGTAGCCTCCTTTCCTGATATTACAGGTGATGCGTTTTCTTCATGGAAGCTTATCAGATTGCCCAAGACATGGGAGACCTCAACAAGACTCATTTCCTGCACCCAAGTAACTTTCTGAAGCAAAGTCTTTACTCTGAACAGGGCTTATGTGAGGAGAGAACAAGCAAAGCAGATGGGGAGACAGTAAAGAGAAAACACAAGCATCCTGATGGAAGACAGTATAACCAGGTATGGACCACAGAAACTTCTATGAGACTGTCAGGAGGATATTAAAGATGCAAAGCTAGGAGGTATTACACTATATTCAAACTCTTTGCAAGATCCCTGTGTAACACCTATTTTGAGTTATCATGCTCCATTTAAATTACCATTTCCCCAAAATGGACCACAAGATCCAAGGGCAAACAATCTGGGTCTCTAGGATAGGGTGGGGCTTCTCCTTCTAAGTAAAGACTTTTATTCCCATTCTTTACTTGCCTCTTCAACAAAGCTGTGACACATTGTTTTTCAGGGAACACCTTGAAGAGGTGACTGTGCCTTAAAAGAAAAGAAACTAACTATCCAAGGATTAAAGGGAGGATTATACAGAGAGCAAAGTGCTTCTTTTTCTTGTGATCTCTAGTGGGTTGTCCCTGTCAGAACAGTTGGCACATGTAAGTATGGACAGGACTCAACCCTGGGGCTCTCTGCAGCAGTAAGAGTAAAATCTGAAAACTTGGACTCATTCCTCCATGGACACTAAAAAACCCTCAATACTTTAAAATACATGTATGTCCCCAGTGCCAAACTGAGGTTAGATTTTTCTCAGTTCTTCTCAAACAGTGATTCAGAAGAAATAGATATCAAGGTCCAACCTAATCCTGAAGTGCCACACAGATATATGTATTTTCTGTGTCTTTAATTGACATAACAAGTCAAGATCATCTTCTGATCATCAGGATGGCCTAGCAACGTGATTAGGGAAAAGCCTCGAGGAGAGGTGTGGACACTTGATTACTTCTATAGAACAGAGACCAGTACAGATATGTTATATCTCATATGTTAGCAGCTAAGCTAATGCAGAACACTTATGGAGCAATTTTGAAATATAAGTGGTGATTTATGCATTTAATTGTAGGCAAAAATCTCTTCTGCATACACTCTGAGAAAGGATGAAATTAAGACTGGAGTAGTGTTGTCTGTTTCCTGGCAGGGCTATGACAGATATTACAGAAGCTCTAACAAGGTGAATCTATTTCTTATGGTTGAGATCAAAGTAATTATGGCTGGCTTCTCTGAATCCTTTCTTTTTGGTCTATGTCTTATATCATCATGTGCATTCTCTGTATGGAGGCCCAAGTCCTAACCTATTCTGATAGGGAGGCCAGAGATGTTGTCTTAGGGGCGAAGGGTTATGGGATCATTTCAACCTCAACACTAAATCTAAAGATACTGAATTCCACTGCAGACATATCACAGGGCAGATTTTGTGACTTCAGTGTGAGCTGCTTGTGCCACAATCTAGGACCTTTTAGGCACAAGTAAGACTCCTTTTTAGGACATAAGAGAATGGACTATGAAATAAAGCTCTCCCAAGAAAGCCCAATGTGGTTTTAGATCAAGTGACTGAGAGTAAAAGACCTTAAAGAGTATGTTGAATCTTAGATTCAATAACTGTATAAAACTGTGAGAGGAGAGACTATGAGAAAGTTGTGAGTATGTGACTGGTGAGCATTGTGGGATGAGGTAAGAGTGTGATGGGTGAATGTATAAATATGGTATATATGTGTTTTGGTGAGTGAGATTGGTTGAGGAATATGTATTAGTTTACTCTGTAATGGGTTAAGGTATATGACAGGGAAGGTTGAAAGATGAGAGTATGAAATGTGTGTGTCACTCAGGTGAGTGTGCATGACAAGAGAGTATGTGACAGATACGTTGAAGAGGTAAAGGTGGATCAGGTAAATATGGATTAGGTTAATTGTTGAGTTCCCATAATGTTACCACCTTGAAGTGGTGCATTCAGAGATTTTAAGCTTTTATACAGGCAGGAATAGATGCTGAGTGTAGTTGAACTGATTGGAGCTTGCCTACAGACGAGCATTGAAAGAAAAAAGGGATACCGCGCTGCGGATACAGTGGAGTTCCTATGTCCTGGACAGCTTCTTGGAAGACTATCCCAGTAACTCTCTGGGTCTGTTTGAAGACAATGGAAAGCCTCTTAAGAGCTGGCATTAGGCATAAATTGGACTTCTGATATCAATTTTCTGGAGACATGTGGGTTTTACATTTACGGTAGCAATAACAACAGGGAGAGTTGGGCACAAAATTTTGCAGTTTGTGGGAGAGAGGCCTCTGGGTCCATCTGGTGTCAGTCATACAGCATGGCCACTTTTTGTGTGTGTGCATATGTGTGCATATATGTATGAGGATACACCCTGAGAAGGCAAGAAATTAGGAAGAGAAATCCCTTGTGTCCTCCTGAGCAAGGAGCTATTTGAAATCCAGCAGCAGTAAAAGAGTTTAAATGAAGTTACAGTGCAGCTCAGAGGCTAGGTCTACAGAATCTTCTTTGCTACAGGGCTAATCAGAGTGACTAGAACTGAAGTGGATCCATGTATCTCCACTACGTCAGAACAAGCTCGAGGGAAGGAAGGTTTGCTGCAAATTATAGCAGCGTCACAAGTACCTGGGCCCTAGTAGAATTTGGATTGTGCACCTCTGACTGGGTGATAACACCAGAGGAAGCCTGTCAAGGTTGCAAAAAATCCATGAGATATGTGTGACCTTAAAGACAGAAATAGGTGGACAGAGCTCTGCTTCAAATTCACCACCTGGATGTGATCGATGTGAATAGAACTGGGCAAGTGCTATTCTGTCTGGCCCTGCTCACAGTCTCCATGGTTGATGCTGTCTGAACAACTTGGAGGGCATTCGTTTTGCATCAGGTAATTCTTTCTCAAGGTACATCTACTGTGACAGTCCTAGGGGATTCAGGTGTGACCTCTGCCCTTCACAGATCTGGGTAGCACTGAGAGCTGCTCCCTGGGTTCTGTCTATTTGCTGCCAGTTAACTTAAGTAGCCCTGCAGGGGGAGCCCACCCAGTCCTCTGGAGGGGCACTTAATAGAATAATCCCCTGATGGAGGATTAGGGGCACCTGCCTACCTAATTCACTGCTCCCAGCTTTTAGAAGGAACAATGGAAATAAATAAGAATAAATGGCAATTTGGCTGACAAAGGAGTGAGGCCATAAGAACAAGCGGGCTAGAGATTGGGAGGGTGAGGATACATTAGCCTTGATCCAGGAGGTGTGCCTGGAAGCCAAGGGGGCAAATTGCAGGAGGAGAATTTGGTGGAATAATCGGAAAGAGCAGGTGGTGGGCAAGCTGTGCAGTGGGAGGGCCTCTCTTGAGAAGTGACAAGAGTTTCCTTAGACTGCAAAGGCTAGACAAGGCAACACTAAGTCTGTTCCAGGGATCAATTGTGCCCTGCCTGCCACCTCCTTTCCCTAACCAAAAAACATAAAAAAAATCCTTATGATCTAATGCCTGCAGTGTCTTCTTTTCTTGGCAAGGCTCCTGGCAATTGAGAAAGAGGAGATGCTTGGCAAGGAGAATGGGCAATCTCCTGGAAGAATTTCCAATTTCTGACCTTGAGACTTTGTTCAGTGTTCCATTGACACTAGTCACCTATATTCTAGGATCTTATAAAGTGGATCGACCTGGAAGGCCATTTGCTCCAGTCTAAAAGCAGTCTGTCTAAAAAGTGCTTCCTGTTAATTGCAAAGGATTTGAGATGAGAACCAGTGGAAGAAATTGTAATAAAACTTGGCTATATATAGAAACAGACTTGCATACTGTTTGTCCTGCCTTGTCATGGATAGGCCCAGGATCTCCCATCCCCATCTCCAAAAGACCAGGTGAGAAAGTCTATAGCATTCAAAATATAAAAGGAAAGAATGAAAGATATGTTCAGGACTGGTGCAGGAAGAGTGGCAGGTTCATGAGACCTCTGTCTCGAAGGTTGAGATGTGAGGAGAGGAAGGAATGCTGAGAAAAGCACTTCTTTCTCACTGAGAAGAACTAGAGTGAAAAAAGATCAATAAAATCACACCTGTGCTTGCAATGGACACATTTTGGGTTAGCTTGACTAAGTTGGAAGTTCCCAGTTATCTGACAAAGTATTATGCTGGGTGATCAAGGAGACTGCTTCAAGATAAAGTTTAAATTTCAACCAATATGATGAGTAAAGTAGTTTGTCTCCTCAATGTGGATAAGCTGCAGTAAATCTATTGAAGACCAGAATAAAATAAATTATGTTTAAACATTATAAAATTATGATCCTAGAAGGTATGCTTCTCTACCTGCCTATCTTTATGCTGGTACAGTAATATTTACCTACCTGAGATTAGATGTGGGCAGGAAATATCTTTGTATCTCCCCTAGGATTCTATTCTATAAACTTTATAACTTGGGGTTTCTTAGCCCCCTTAGACAGAAGAGTCAATTATGTATATAAACCTCATCATTTTACCTTATCTATCTTTATGTCTCTATTACTATCTATTCTTATTGTGAATATAATAGATCCTATTGGCTGTGCTTTTCTCAAGAATACTTTTCTCAATGCTTTTTCTCAATGCTTTTCTGAAGAGAAACTCCGTCACACATTTGTATAATCACCTCCACAGTTCCAGGGTTTTCAAAACCATATGTTATAGTATTATTGTGTCCATAGAGCAAGAGTTAGGGCTCTTATAAATTGGGTATTCTGCTCAAGATCAGTTTCAAAATATTGGAATCAAGACGTGGCTTCTGTATAAAATTAATACAAATATCTCTTGTAACTAATAGTAAGCCATTCGAAGAGAAATTAAGATTCTATTCATCGATGTATAAGAAGTATGTCTAATGTATAAACTTAATAGTTGAAAGTACTGTATTCAGAAAATATAAGACATTAATGAAATATACCGAATAAGATACAAACAAATGGGTATATATTCTATATGTATGGGTTAAAGGAATTAGTTTTGTTAACATATCTAGACTACTGCAAAGGATAACTACAGGCTCAATGTAATTTCCAATGCTAATCTTTTTCTTGATGTGTTTTTGTTTTTGGACCATACTTAGTGGCACTCAAGAATTACTTCTGGATCTGCACTTAGAAGTCACAGAAATCACTCCTGACAGGCTCTGAAGATCATATGGGGTACTGGGGATAGAACTTGGGTCCATCACGGTTAGGTTGTATGCAAGGAAAATGCCCTACCGCTATGCTATTGCCCTGGCCCCATTCAATGTTTTTTTTCCAAAGAAATATAACAATATTTTTTTATTTGGGTCACTCTCAGAAATCTTTAGGGGTTATTATGGACTCTACATTAATGACTCACTTCTGACAGTGCTTGGGGGACCATATGGAATGTTGGGAATTGAACTCAGGGTTGACTACATGCAAGGTAAGTGTCATACCTGTTGTACTATGACTCTGGTACCCAGAATATACAATCTTATACTTTCTATGGAACAACAAAAGAGCCTGAGAAGCTAAAGCAATCAGACAAAAAAAAAAGCTTAAGGTAGAAAAGTTCCTGATTTCAAACCATATTATAAAATCTAGTAAATTAAAGCAGTTTGATATTAGCATAAAAACAGACCTAGAGATCAATGAAAATTGATCTTTGTGACCCCAGAAAATTCCATTATGTTAGGGACAGTTAATTTATGAGAAATAATTCAAGATTATACAGTGGGAAAAATGAGTTCTCTTCTTTGAGTATTGTTGGGAAAATTACAGTTACATACAAAAGAATGGAGCTGGATCCCTATCTTATACCATAAAAAATGTTAACTCAAAATATATGAAAGACCTGAACATAAGATTCTAAACCACAGCACTCCTTAAATATGTGAGCAAAAGATACTTTATATCCATTTTAGTTTTGAATCTTTAAAAATATGACACCCAAAACAAAAGCAACAGATGTAAGAATGAACAAGTGAGGATATATTAAATTAAAAGCTTCTGTAAAAAACAGAAAGCCCTCATCAAAATGGAAAGACAAGCTACTGAAGGGAATAACTAGATGAAAATTATAAATTATTTTATAAAAGACTACATAAAATACACAAAGAACCCATAAAACACATAGAAAAATACACACAACAACTAATTAAAAGGTTGACAGAAAATCTGAACAGAAAATTTTTAAAGGCATACAGGTAACCTACAGCACATGAGAAGATATTAATCATCACTTTATGGTAATGGGGAGTGGACAGTATGAAAAAATATAAGAAATAACAAGAGTTGGTCAAGATGAATGTTATATGGAGCAGTCACAATGGGAATGAATATGGAGGTTTCACAAGAAAGTTAAAGGGTTTACATAGTACAGCAGGTAGGGTGCTTTCCTTGCATGGAGCTGTCTGGGATTTGATTCCCCCCCCCCACAAGACTTATTAGGAGTTATTTCTGAGTACAGAACCAGAGTACCTAAATACTAAGTATCACCAGATGTAAAGCCTAAAACTAAAAGCAAACAAAAATTTAAAAGTAAATATACAATAGAATACAGTACTTCCACTTTAGAGCATCTTAGGTAAAACACACACACACACACACACACACACACACACACACACACGAGGAAATAGCTGCTTCCTATGCTTATTGCAGCAGAGTTTACTATAGGAAACTATGGAAACAGCATAGCTGTCCCTCATCAAAAGAATGGGTAAACAGATGTTGCCATTTTTGATAACATAGATGAACTTTGGGGGTGCTATGCATATTTAAAAAAATCATAGAAAGACAGATGCTAAATGAAATCTCCACTAATGAGACTGGCAAGTAAAACAAAATAAAAAGGTAAAGTAGAAATACTAGAATAGATTGCTGGTTGCACAGGCAAGGAATGAGAGGGTTGGCCAAGAAAACGAAAAGGGTCAGTTAAGAAAAAATAAATAGGGACCCGGGAGATAGCATGGAGGTAAGGCATTTACCT
>PVKC010010972.1:0-17203 GCA_004027635.1 Crocidura indochinensis
CATGGAGTCTATAATGCTGAGTGAAATAAGTCAGAGGGAGAGAGATAGATGCAGAATAGTTTCACACATCTTTGGGTTTTAAGGAAAATATAAGTCATTTTTGTAACAATCCTCAGAATGAGGGAACTGAAAAGCCTGTATGGATTACAGGTGGGGGTGGGTTGGGAGGGAGGGAGTTATGGAACACTGGTGGCGGGAACATTGTATTAGTGAAGGGAGTGTTTAAAAAAGAAGTTAAAGAAAAAATCAAAAGAAATGAAAAGAAATAATAAGACCTCCCAATTCTTATCACAGGCTGTGTTCTTTACACTGACTGTATAGAAGGAGGAGGTACAGTAAATGCACCCCATATACACCTCAACCCAGACCCTTGCCAGGTTTGAATGGTGAATCTGGGGACAAAAAAAAAAGTGCACACACACACACACACAAACCACTCAGGATTTCATTTGTAGTGGAAACTGTATATTTGAAACTGTTTGGATTAGTAGTAAGTCTTGTTTTTTTATCTTAGCCACAAGAGAATTCAAAACTTTCAAAAGCCTTGAAATTTACAGGTTACATGCACTAAATCTATAATTGATGTAAAAATATATAGGGATTTATTAGCTGGTTGAAAAAAATCCAAGTTATTTATGTTAATTTAATAGTCAACACTTGAACCTAAATCTGCATTACTATGGCTTCCATTCCAGTGACTACATCAGCTACATGGAATCTGGAAACCAAACACGTCCATCAGCTTTTATTCTCCTGGGACTTTCACAAGAAGAAGTGCTACAGCCTCTCATCTTTTCAGTGTTTCTATCCATGTACCTGATAACATTCATTGGAAATCTTTTCATCATTCTGGCCATAATTAGTGACTCCCACCTCCATACTCCCATGTACTTTTTTCTCTCCAATCTGTCCTTTGCAGATATCTGCTTCACCTCTACCACCATCCCCAAGATGCTGCTGAACATCCAGATGCAGAGCAAAGCCATCACCTATGGCGAATGCCTCACCCAAATGTTCTTTCTTATACTTTTTGGAGAAGTAGATAACTTTATCTTGATTGAGATGGCTTATGATCGCTTTGTGGCCATCTGCCATCCATTGCACTACATGGCCATCATGAACCCTAAACTCTGTGGAATTCTGCTTCTATTATCATGGATATTTAGTTTCCTGGGTTCTCTATTACATTGCCTGATGGTGTTGAGATTATCCTTTTGTACAAACCTAGAAATCCCTCACTTTTTCTGTGAACTTAATCAGGTGCTCCAACTTGCTTGCTCTGACACCTTCCTCAATGACATCATCATCTATTTTTCCACAGGACTTCTGGGTATTATTCCACTTACTGGTATCTTTTACTCTTATTCTAAGATTGTCTCTTCCATTTTGAAAATCTCATCTGCTCGTGGCAAGTATAAAGCCTTTTCCACATGTGGATCTCATCTCACAGTGGTCTCTTTGTTCTATGGGACATCACTTGGTGTATATCTTAGTTCAGCTTCCATCGAAAACTCCAAGGATACTGCAATCGCCTCTGTGATGTACACAGTTATCACTCCAATGCTAAACCCCTTTATCTATAGTCTTAGAAACAAGGATATAAAGCAGGCCATAATTAAACTCTTCAGTTGAGAAACACTGCCTTCTAACAAGCCCTTGACTTGCTCATGATTAGCACTGGTTAAAAGCAGTTATGTCTACTTCACTGGTTCCCAAACTATGGCCCACAGGCCACATTAGGCTCAATACACATTTATCCAGCCTGGTGGTGTTTGTGACACTGCAAGCTATCCTGTTTAGCTGCTGACCAGTGCAGTGTGCATGTGTGGGATTTGAACTGCACTCTCTGACTCTGACTCCTGTCTCTTGACTCCTTCTCTTGGTCTCGGCAGTGTCCTCAAACTATGGTGGACAACGGGACAATATTGTTAATTGATTTTTCAAAACCTATTATCTGAGCCTCCAACGATTTGTGGAAAGTGAAATGACTGCCTTTTTAAGGACTTTGAGGACCCCTGACTAATTTCATATTATTTTTTTTATCAGATAGCAGATAACTGGTCTGTGGTTAAGATTAGAAACAAAGTTTGTTTTCTTTATTTTTTCATGTAATCTTAACAAAATTTTATCTGTATTCCCCCTAATCATTTAAATCTTTAGTGTAAAAAGCCATCGAAAGCATTTTATTTCAGAAAATAACACTGGAATATGGGTATTTTTATTGGGGGGGGGGTCACACCCGGCAGCACTCAGGAATCGCTCCTGGCAGGCTCGGGGGACCATATGGTATTCTGGGATTCGAACCATTGTCCTTCTTTATGTAAGGCAAACACCTTACCTCCATGCTATCTCAGGCTCCCAAGGAATCTGGGTACTTTTTAAAAGTTTCCAAGTCTTTGAAAACATTTTCAAGTCCTATGTTTTCCAGATAGGGAGCATTTTGTCAAATCAAAGCTCTATGAGAGCCAAATTTTGTCATTCTTCTCCAAATATTTTCATATCTGGATTTGAATTCATCATATGATGAAGTTTAGAAAAGTTTGTATTTATTCTGCAGTACCTAATTATTTTTGGAATCATCTAAAACATGGATGAAGTAAGCCATAATAAAAGTTATCATATGGTCCATGACATATTTATATTCATAAATTCTGGTGATCCCTTTGAAATGTGCTGTCTTACTTCTTTTAGTTTTTTTTAATACATAAATCATTTTAAGAAAACTTTCAACAGTCCCTTGTACTAGAATGGACTCACTCACAGATTCTAAATGTTCTATACTATACTAGAAAACTTAGGACACTGAGCTTCTTTAGGAGGAAAGCCAGTGTTAAATATGAACTTCATTCAACTGATAGAAAGGATTTTAAGTATCCTCTTTTGTTCTCTCTGAACCATGGAACCCAGAGTTCCTGATAATATGCCTCATCTATAGATTTGTTTTACACTAAAGTTCCTTGTCTTATTCCAGGGAGAGCTCCAGCAGACTGAAATCACATATTTTTATTTAATCTTCTTCTTTTTACAGTACTGTCTTTATATTTATTGACATATTAAATTTAAGCACCTTGATTACATACATGATTGTGTTTGGGTTTCAGTCATGTAAAGAACACCACCCATCACCAGTGCAACATTCCCATCACCACTGGAAATCACATATTTTTGAGTGTTCAATTTATAAATTTGATGAGCTGTATTTTGCAGCTATTGATAGAGAGTGTTTTTTTTCTTAGTCATAGTTGGTATTTCTATGGCACCCAAAATATGAACTTAGATCTTGACCTGGGAGCAATAGTAGGAGGATAATCTTAAGCATGAAATAGTATCTATCTTCATACCAGGGAACAACTGCTTGAAGGGATAGCTCCTTAAGTGCTGAGTAGGCAGAGAGTTTGGATTCTACTCACCCTCATAATTGAGATCATTATTGCCTTTTTTTTTGGTGGGGAGAGCACTCTCAGTGATGCTCAGGGGTTACTCCTGGCTATGCGCTCAAAAATCGCCTCTGACTTGGGGGACCATATGGGATGTTTGGCTTCGAACCAAGGTCCAACCTGGATCAGCTGCTTGCAAGACAAACACCCTACTACTGCCTTATCACTCCTGACCCCATTATTGCCTTTTTCCTTCCTTTATCTCTACAATGTTATCCAAACCATGAAGTATTCCTTCATGTATATTTCCAATGATATTGGTTACATAAGCCTCTGCATTTGTCAGGAGATTCATATGCGATTCCATTTGGTTGAGACTGTTGATTGACTTCCTGTTGAGAAGTTATTCTATAAAATTTGCACTGCTGGTCAAGGTATACCATAAATGATAATATTTAATGGAGTCGGTAACAGTGTTTCTTTAAAAAAAAAAACAAGAAGAAATGTTGAATGCCTTAGGGAAAATATATATACTCAGATATAAAAAGTCTGTTTCTTGCTTTCCACTTTTTATCTGTAAAAAATATTTTCTTGCAAACATTGTGTTCTTTAAACAGAAACAACATTAAATATCTTGAACAGAAGCTTCCAAGCATATGCACCCAAAATATTCCATTGCTGATGAAATACCCTAGAATTCTAGAATTCATTTTAAGAACATCGAAAGCCAAACCAGATCACTTCTGCTGTAATGAGAAAAAATAAAACAAAATAAAAAAAGAACTTCAGATGATGTGTGAAATCTGGGAAAGCACAATGATTTTTGAATTTCATGTGGTAAAAAAACTCTTACATAGTTTTCCCAAAATAATTGTAGTTGTTTGAGAACTGATAATCAGTGAAACACTTAATACCCTTGACACTTCTCACATGGAAATTGTCTTCACTCTGCACCACGGAATGCATTTTTTAAAAATTATTTTTATTTAAACACAGTGATTACAAATATGATTGTAGTTGCATGATTACAATCATGTAAGGAACACCCACCTTCACCAGTGCAAGATTACCACCACCAATTTCCAAGATCTCCCTCTTCCCACCCCACCCACACCTGTACTTGAGACAAGTTTTCTATTTTCTTCATTCATTCACATTGTTATGATAGTTTACAGTGTAGTTGTTGCTCTAACTGCACTATCACTCTTCATGTCATGAGCTGCACCTCTGGCCATCCGGGCCAGTACCCAGGGAGGGCCTGGAGTCCAGGGAAGAAAGAGGGGGACAGCAGGGTCCTGCCAAGCCTCCCAGCACTCCCCAGGCTAGGGAGAAGGCCTCCGACATGGGGTCTCCCCAAACCCCATACATGGCAAGAGCTGGCCTCCAGAATCAGAGAGGAAACAAGAAGCATATCTGCCTGCCCTCCTCCCCATGCACCTCTTCCCTGGAGTACAGAGGAGGGGAAGCCCGAGGACCCCTAAGAGTCCACCTGAACCTACTTCTGGCCATCTGAGCAGGCACCCAGGGAAGTCATGGAGTCCAGAGGAGAAAGAGGGGGATAGCTGGGGGCCTACCAAGCCTCCCAGTACTCCCCAGGCTATGGAGAAGGTCTCCGGCATGGAGCCTCCCCAAAGCCCATACCTGGCAAGAGCTGGCCCCCAGAATCAAAGAGAAAACTGGTAGCCAGATATCAGCCCTCTTCCCTGGAGTTCAGAGGGAGGGGGAAGCCTAAACACCGCTAAGAGTCCACCTAAACCCACTTCTGGCCATCTGGGTCTGTCCAGGGAGGGCCTGGGGTCCAGAGTAGAAAGAGGGGGACAGCTGGGGTCTGCCAAGTCTCCCAGCACTCCCCAGGCTAGGGAGAAGGCCTCTGGAATGGGGCCTCCCCAAACCCCAAACCTGGCAAGAGCTGACCTCCAGAATCAAAGAGAAAACCAGAAGCCAGATATCTGCCAGCCCTCCTTCCCACACACCTCCTCCCTGGAGTACGGAGGGAGGGGGAAGTCTGATGACCTCTAAGAGTTCACCTGAACCCAATTCTGGCCATCTTAACTGGCACCCAGGGAAGGTCTGGAGTTCAGGGTAGAAAGAGGGGGACAGCTGGGGACCTGCCAAGCCTCCCAGCACTCCCCAGGCTAGGGAGAAGGCTCCGGCATGGGGCCTCCTCAAGCCCCATATCTGGCAAGAGCTGACCTCCAGAGTCAAAGAGGAAACCGGAAGCCAGATATCTGCCTGCTCTACTCCCCTTGCACCTCCCCCCTGGAGTATGGAGGAAGGGGGGAAGCCTGAGGAACCCTAAGAGTCCACCTGAACCCACTTCTGGACATCTGGGCCGGTACCCAGGGAGGGACTGGAGTCCAGGGGAGAAAGAAGGGGATGACTGGTGATCTGCCAAGCCTCCCAGCACCCCCAGGCTAGGGAGAAGGCCTCTGGCTTGGGGTCTCACCAAATCCCATACCTTGCAAGAGCTGCATAAGCTGAGTTTTTCAGACCTGTTATTTCAGTGTGAAAATTTCTGGGTTTTTTTTGGGGGGGGGGAGTCACACCCAGTGACGCTCAAGGGTTACTTCTGGCTATTTGCTCAGAAGTCGCTCCTGGCAGACACGGGGGACCATATGGGGAACCGGGGGATCGAACCGTGGTCTGTCCTAGGTTAGCGCAGGCAAGGCTGGCACCTTACCTCCAACGCCACTGCCCGGCCCCCTCAGTGTGAAAATTTCTAATTTCAGTCGTCAAATCATTTTGATGCTTATTTGTGCTCAAGTCAAGTCTATCGATTTTTTTTTGAGGTCCCTGAACATCTTCCATAATTCTACTCTAAGCCTCTGTTTGAGAGGATACCTAGCTGTTTTCTACTTTTGAGAGCAGCCATTTTGATTCTTTAAATATGGGGTTGTACTGCAAAATTTCTCCATTGTTAAAGCTGTAGATTGCTTCTTACAATGTGGAGAAATGGTGTTCAGGGGTTAAAAGATAAGCGCGACTGCTCCACTTTGCTCCATGGCCCCACTTTTCGGGTGTGGGTCCTGGAGAGCTTGTGCTCCTTGTTGTTTCTGGGCTGGCTCCACAGGAAGAGGCAGAGAGTGGGGCAGCCATCCTTTTTAAGTCTCTGGGTGCCCAATCACACTGCAGCAATCGGCCCCACATTCATTGGGCGGGGACATCTTAACTGGTGTGGGTCCTGGAGAGATTATGCTCCTTGGTGTCTCTGGGCTGGCTCTGCAGGAAGAGCCACTGAATGCATTTTAAGCATGCACAAAGCAGAATGGATTATATAATCCATGTGCCTCATTTACACCATTAGAATATTCCCTGTCAACATTTTATAAATATTTAGTAATCACATCTAAATAGATAGAAAGCATATTGATCCACTAGTCATTATTTGCATTCAGGAACAGAAAATAGAGAAGGGAGAAGAGGACAGTGGTGTCAGTTTACCAACTACCCCCAACATTTGACAATAAGGAGTCTTAATGACTTATTAAACTTTGTGTGAGTTTTATGAGGGGATGATTGTCTTTTCCAAAATTTCCAAAGTTTATTTTTATTCTTTTTAATGTTTATATTTTTCAAGTTTTCTTTGAAAAACTTATTTGTGAAGTATAAAATGAGTCAGAGTGGTAAAATATACAAAATTTAAATTTTCATCCATTTTTATTATTTCCTGTGAAATTAAGTATACGTGCAACTTGGGGCTGGACTAGTGGCACAAGCAGTGGGGCATTTGCCTTATACACTCTGACCTAGGACGAACTATCCCACATGGTCTCCTAAGCCAGGAGTGATTTTTGAGCGCATAGCCAGAAGTAAATCCTGAGTACCACCGAGTGTCTCACCCCCCAAAAAAGAAAAAGAAAGTGTACCTGTAACATGATCTATCAAATTATCACCAAATCTATCACCACTATTATCAGCTATATCCTTCCATTACCTAAAGAGAAATTCTGTACTAATTCTTGCTTTTCACTCATTACAAAATCAGGTAATTTCAAATAATTTCTATCAACATCCATCAATGTCCCTCCTTTTGTGTCTAGTCTATTCCAATAAGCATTGTGCTTTCATGCTTTATAAATAATGAAGGATGTATTTGGATATATTATTCATTTTATATTAGTCTGTGCATCAATTACATTTTAGTCTTCTCTTTTACTTCTTTTTTATTTGGGGGCATCACATGGCAGTGCTTGGGCTTACTCCTTTTTTGCAATTATTGAGTGCAGAGCCAGGAGTAACCCCTGAGTACCGCCAGGTGTGGCCCCAAAACCAATAAATAAATAAATAAATATATGTAGAAATGGAATGGTGGATTTAGATGGTAATATATATTTAAATTATTGTAAAACTGACAAACTTACTCTAGAGCTACTAAACCATCTTATATTCCCATCAACAAAGCACAGATGCTCTAATTTTCAGTTACTTTAACAATTCTTATTATATTTCAAAGTACTTATATTATCTAGTGTGAAATTGTATTATATTGTTTTTTATTAACCTAGAGTTCCTTAATGGCCATTGATGATGAAAATCTCATGTTCTAGCCTATTTGTATGCCTACTTTGGATGTACACAGAATCTATTATGTTGAGTGAAATAAGTCAGAGTGAGAGAGATAGACACAGAATAGTCTCACTCATCTATGGGTTTTAAGAAAAGTTGAAGACATTACTGTAATAAGGCCCAGAGATAATCGAGTTAAGGACCGGAAGGGCCAGAAGGACCGGCTCACAATTTGAAGCTCACCACAAAGAATGGTGAACACTGTTAGGGAAATGATTACACTAACAACTAGCATGACAAAGTCAAAGAATGAAAGAAGTAGAATGTCTGATGAAAATACAATCAAGAGTGGAGGAGGGGGTATTGGTGGTGGGAATGTTGCACTGGTGAATGATGTATTCTGTTTATGACTGAAACCTAATTACAAACATGCTTGTAATCATGTTAAAGAATTGTTGAAGCTACAAAAATTATAGCATTGTCATTTGTTAGTGGGGATATAAAATGGTGTAATAGCTCTAGAAATAAGCTTTGCAGTTTTACAATAATTGAAATATAGATTGCCACCTTTCCATTTTTACTTATATTCTAAAAATATAATAGGAAATAGCTCATCACAAATATCCATAGATTCATTATACACAGTAGCACATCTGTAACAAAAAATATATCTCTTCTTTAAAACAGAAAAGGGAAGTAATAGAGAAACAGAACATTTGTCTTGCATGTGATCAACCTGGGTTTAATCCCAAGTATCACATAAGGTACCTTGGGAACTGCCAGGAATGATCTCTTTGCGTAGAACAAGGAGTATTTCCTAAGCACTGCCATGTGAGCTACCAAAATAAAAAAGTAGAATAGAAAACTAAAATGTAATTTATAAACAGAAAATATAAAAGGAACAAAATACTCAAATACATCCTTCATTATTTATGAACCATAAATGCACATGCTGATTGGAATAGGCCAGACATAAAAGGAAATATGTTTGTTGATGTATATTAATAGAAAATATTTGAAATTATTTGGTGTTGGAATGAGTGAAAAACAAGAATTAATTAGTGCAGAATTTTTCTTTTGTTAGGACAGATATATCTGAGAATAATGGTGATGTAGCAAGAACATTTAACACCACTGAAAATAATGAAAATGGGTGAAAATTTAAGTTACATATATTTTACCATATCTAGGCTTTCTGATAGAATTATTTCTGATAGACTCGTTTTATGCTTCACAGATTATGTTTACAAAAGAAATTTTGAAAGATGTGAGTGTAGTAGGAAACATAAAAACTTAAATTTTGGAAAGACAACCATTATCTAATAAAATTGACAAAAATATAAAAAAAAGCTTGATATCAGTTATCAGGACTCACTGTTGTGAAAATTTGGGAGTAGATGGGAAACTGACAGCATTATCCTCTTCTCTCTATTCTCTGTTCCTAAATGCAGAAAATGACTAGTGGATCTGAGTTTTTTCTACAAAATTAGAAGAGATTACTGAGATATTTATGAAATGTTGACAGGGAAGATTCTAATGATATAAATGATGCATATGCATTATATAATTTATTCTGTTTTTTTTTGCAAGCTTAGAAATGCCTTGGGTGGTTTAGAATGGAAGGAAATTCCATATTAGTAGTGTCAAAGGTGTCAAATGACTTAATGAATATTAGTTCTCAAGCAACTGCACATCTAGCAGCGTATTTGCATAAAAAATAGTAAGCATTTTTTATTTTACCACCGGGGATTCAAAAAACATAATGAGTTTCTCACATTCAACACTTTCTCTAAAGTTTTTTCTTTTTTATTTTTCAGGTGATAGCAGAAGTGTGCTTGTTTAGTTTTCAAAGTTCTTAAATCTTATTCCAGGACTCAAGACTATTTCATCCGCCTATAGAATTTTTTTGTGTACATTTGCTTGAAGGTTTCTGTTAAAAATATTTATGTTGTTTCTGTTTAAAAAAGACAATGAGGGGCTGAAGAGATAGCACAGTGGTAGGACATTTGCCTTGCAAGCAGCCGATCCAGGACCAACAGTGGGTTGAATTCCAGCATCCCATATGGTCCCTCGTGCCTGCCAGGAGTGAGAGCATAGAGCCAGGAGTAACCCCTGAGTGCCACCAGGTGAGGCCCCAAAACAAAAACAAAAAAAGAGAGACAATGGATGCCAGCAAGAGAACCTTTATTTAAAAATTAAAAAAAGGAAAGCAGGGCCCTGAGAGATAGCATGGAGATAAGGCATTTGCCTTTCATGCAGAAGGTTGGTGGTTTGAATCCTGGCATCCCATATGGTCCCCTGAGCCTGCCAGGAGCGATTTCTGAGCCAGGAGTAACCCCTGAGTAGTACCGGTGTGACCCAACCCCCCCCCCCCAAAAAGGGAAGCAAGAAACAGATTTTCTTTTTTTTTTAATTTACTTATTTGTTTTATTAAAAGAGCTACTGTATGATGGATAGAGCAATACAGTAGTATAGTGAGTAGGGCACTTGTCTTGTACACAACTGTCTTGAGTTCGAACACTGGCACTATCTATATGGTTCCCAGAGACCCACCAGAAGTGATCCCTGAGCTTAGAGCCAGAATAAGCCCTTAGCATCACCAAGAAATGGTGCCAAAATAAACAAACAAAACAGAAACATACCATCTGCCACAAACAGTAACAACAAAGAAAATTGAATGTGATTTTTCTGGACAGTATCCTGTCCAGAAAGAGGAAAAGGAAAGACATATATAGATATAGATATAAATATAGATATAGGTAAGATATATAAAAACTAAAAAACTCTAGAAGTTATTTAGTGTATCATTCAGTATTCATTTATTGTTTAATTTATCTTTTTTAATATAATTTTTATTTTGATCATAGTGGCTTACATATTGTTGACTACAATATTTTAGGTACATATTAACATAAAATCAAGGGAATTCCCATCACCAAATTGTCCTCCCTACACCTCCGTTCCCGTTCTACCTCCCATATCCTCCTCCCTCTCCCCCGGGGCTGCTAGAATAGGTGATCCCCTCTGTGCCTAGCTTACTACTTAGTGGTCTTACACCTGTTTGGTCTTGGTACTTCCCTTATTTCCCCCTCTAACTGGGAGGCGGGACTAGATAGTTCTAGCTATGTGGCTTTTTTTTGAAGAAGAGAAAAGCAATAAACTGGGGTAAAAATCAAATATGCCAAAAATGGGCTGAGTTCTTCTAGCGGCTCTCATCATATGTTTGAGAGAAAAAGGGGAAAAAGAAGGTGAAACACCCCAACAGTACAAAAGAAATGTCAAATAAAATATCCAGTGAGCACTCCAACAATAAAGATAAGCACCACATAAAAGCCATGGTCTTGAGATAAAAAGCATGGCAGAGTACATAAAGAAAGAAAGAAAAAAAATAAATATAAATGGAGACAATAACTTCAATGACCACACCAAAACAAAGAAATTGACAAAAACTAGATAGATAAATATAAAAAATTGTTTTGTGCTTTTTGCTATTTTTTCCCTCCTGCACAGGCACAGAAAATATTGGGGTCATTCGAAAAGGAATTTCCTTGGCCTACGAGGTACAGGGTTTCTCCACCCTTGGAGTATATTGTCATGGGATTAACTATAGACTCCGTTCAAGTTCATTTACTCTCCCCTTGGTGCTTGTGCTTTTGTGATGTTTGGAAGACTTCTGCTCTGTCCTGGGTGTTCAAATCAGATCTCTATATCTAGAGATCTCGGTATCTGCACAGGTCAAGGGGTGGAACTTATGATGAAGCCTTTTTTGTAGTTCTAGAAGTTCTGTTCCCTCAGTGTCATTTTGATTTGTCTTCTGTGGTTGGTGGTCGTGGTCTTTGCGCTGATCCTAGGGTGGAGTCTAGGCTAGTGTCTTTCGTTATGTTTCCAGAAGACTCACTCTGTTGCAATTGTCTCAGATGGACCTTTGGAACTGGAGATCATGGTTGTTGTGCAGGTATTAGCTTGAGCCCTAGACTAGGGCTTTTTTATTGGTCATAGGATACATACAGTTCGGTCGTGGTTCTATCAGCCAGTCATCTGTAAAATGCGATCTTGGCTTTTGGACAGACCAAAGGGTGAAAAGTCTTCTGATTTTGTCTTATCACCAGCTGGAGGGGTAGGATAGCCTGCTCTTAGACCAAGTTGTTCCCATTTTTCTCATCAGGATATCATATTAGAGCTGCCACTTGTTGGTGTCCGAGCAGTATTAAGGATGTCCCAGATGGGATTTGTTTCCTGTAACTGTCCTGAAGAACTGTGTCATTTCTATGTCTGGGGTCCAGGGTTCAAGGCTGGACAGATGGTGTCTAATCAACTGGGGTCTAAGTTGAGTCCATGTGACATATTTTCAAGGTGGGAGATGTCCCTGTATTGCAAACAAGTATGAGTTCTTATTCCTAGTAGATAAGAACTCATTTTTATACATAAGACTTCCCCTTTTTTGAGTGTGTTTTTAAAAATTTTTTTTATTATGAGTAGAGAGATGCAAAGAAAGAGGAAAGGGTAAAGTTATAGTGGAAGGACAATCACGCATAAACAGAATTCTCAGTAGTCCCATCGATGATATCCCAGTCTTGAACTTTCAGCAATGAACAAGAAAAACAAAACAGAGCCCATGTACAATTACTTTCTCCCCCAAATCTCCAGATTGTAGTACATACTGTTTCTTAGCAGCACATAATATAATCTAAAGACATAAGACTTAGGTTACTCCTTAAACATTGAAGGCAAAGTACATTTTTATATATCCATGCACAAGTATATTAGTTTAATTTAACCTCAAAAGTTTCAGTAGTTTGTTTTTCTTAAGGGTTAGTCAGGGGAATATAGTAAAAAACGGTGTTAGAGTGGCATTTGTTTGCATAGGCCCACCAAAATATAAGGGCCCTGGAAAAAAAGGGAAAAGATAAAAACACCTTGGCCTAAATACAATGAGACCCTACCCCTGAGGATTCCCGGCACAAGACCACCTCTGGGCTCCAGGCAAAATAGTTTGTCCAATCCAAGTCGCCTGTAGTGGCAATACACCTCCATTCCTCACATAGTCTCTGTTGTTGGTATCATACTTCTCTACTGAAGATCCTGGAATCTGCATATCTCATATAGTACTCAGGATGGTGCAGGGCATCCTCTCGTTTCACCTCACACTTCTGGGGCAATGGAGAGGATCTTGTCCTGTAGAGCAGGTCATTGTTGTTGTCAAGTCTTCTCAGTGTTAACGGAAGTCTCTTTTGAGGAGGTCGATGTCAGAGCCTTGGTAGTGTCTTCCCTGGTAGAGGATTGCTTCCAGGTGTTGCTGTAAAAAACCTTGGATGTTTCGTAGATAGCTTGCCTGGTTCCAGCGTGAATGGAGGGTGCCTGTGCCAGGTCATTATATCAGTGCTCAGGGTGTAAGGTCCCATTGCACTAGGATTGGTGTGTTCCTACCTCTATTAGATAAGAACTGATCTGTATGTATAGTATTTTCCCATTTTAGTGTGTCTATGCAAACAAAGATCAATGACATATAGCATTGTCGGTATATATGGAGGCCATAGGAATGAGAACAATCCCCATGACATAGTTCACTCATAAGCACAAAACTGAGGGACACTACCACTAACAGTCCTTATTAAACAGTTCACAAAGAAAAGACAAGATAAAAGTGGAAAAGATGTCATGATAGAAGAAGATATGGAGAGAGTTATAGCTATTAAAGAAAATACTCATAAAATATTCATAAGACATATGTGTCCATTTTATGTCCTTTGAAATACTTTTGAGATTGTTAGATCCACTTAGGTCTATGATTATAATCATATGGTACTGAAGTTAATAAGTGTAAATGTGGGGTAATGATGTTTGGAGGGGTATATGGGACATGTAGACTGGTATGAAATTGCCAGTGAAAGCCTGAGTACACTTGAAGAGCTATCTGATACACCCCCTTAAGCTTCAACAAGTGTAAAAAGGACTCTGACAAATACGGAGGTCTGAGAAGACACTTGCTGACCTAGACTCCTGCTCCCAGGAAGGAAGGAGCTGGTCTGGAAGTGGGGAAAACCCAGGGTGCCCCATAAGCTCCTCCAAGGATCCCACCTGGAGATCCGGAGGAAAGAGGAAGGGGGGGCAGGGGGACCCAGTCCCTACCCCCCTACCCTGAGCGGGCTAAGAGGGCCCCGGCACATATGGAGGTCTGCCAGAGGCCCAGGCCTGAGTCGGCCGAGAATCCCGACCCCAGGAAGGGAGAGGGTGGGTCTCCCAGGCCCCAAGGAAGTGAGATTCAGCCCCACCCCTCTTGAGTGTGTTTTTGCAGGGAGAAATGGTGCTACATTATATTGCCAGTGCATTTGGGGGTGGAAAAAGAAAAAAACGGAAACAGGTCACACACCCAAAAACGATAAAAATAGAAGTAAAAATATATGTGTTCATATATATATATATATATTTAAAAAATGAAAAAACAAGGTAATTAAAGGAACAAAATGATGCTATAGACTATCTTACATTTGGGGAAAAGCAGGTAAAGAGGTAGTGGAATACAGGTCTTATACTTATGATGGAAGGATAGGTTTCCCCATTGTCTTTTGAGATTTTCTTGTGGCACCTGGGCGCCTTTTCATCACATACCCTGAACTTCTTGAGATTGGCAAAAAGCTTTGCAGCAGGGAGATCTTGGGAAGAGTTCTTGCTTTGGGGGTACTTTTAGATCTCAGTCTGGTTTCAAGTAACAATCCACATTAGGTAGAGTTGGTAAGGAAGGTTGTGCAGCTTGAGTCAGCAGGGGAGTTGGTTGCCTTTTCTTGCCGGGGCCGAGGTGTGGGTTTAACTGGGTAACCACTCGTTTGGGTGCTATGTACTGGTTGATTGGGGTAGGAGGTCAGTCTTGATGCCTAATAGATTAATAACTGAGGGTGAAGGGTTTTAATAAGGTGGGAAATCTGGATGGGATTGAGGAGTGAAGGGATAGTTGAATTTCCAAAGGGGGGAAGGGGGAAAGTACATGAAAGGGGCAGGAAAGAAGAAAGAGAAAATACATTAAAAAGAAAAAGAGAAGGAGAAAGAAAGAAGAAAAAAGAAAGTAGTGAGAAGAGAGGAGGAAAGGGCAAGGGAATGCTAGTTTGCTTGAATGTGTTCGATGAGTAGGGCCTGTAGAATGAGTCTGTTGGTCACAGTTGCTGCTTCAGTGTTCTGGATGGTCACGTGATTCACGCCCTAAAAGGAGGCAAAATCTAGAGATAAAGTGTATGTTAAAGAGTTTTCTCGGACATTCTCGTAGTGCAAGTTGGGTATGGTATCTCGTGTGACTGGGCCCCGAGATGCCATCTTAGTTGGTCCACACTTTGTATCCAAGAACGCCTGTGGACAGAAAAGCTGAGAGGTTATTTTAAATATAGTAAGATTAAGGCATTTAAACATTATTATGAAATGTTTCCGTTGGAGTCAGTGATTTCCCATGGTATTCTTTACCTGTACTCCTGTATAAAATCCCTAAGGGATTATTACTGGCCTTTGTAGTAGAAGGCTGATTACATACCTGTTCTCTCCATGCTGCTGTTTCTTCTGTTGCTGGTTTCTTTGTGGCATAATGTGTAGTCAAGAGTTTGTTTTGTTCTTCTTTCATGTGTTTTGGGCACTGCTCCCCAGTGTATGTTGACTGTTACAGTGTTTGGAGTTTCTACCCTGTTAAATCCTGTTATTTGATTGTTGAGTATTAGTTGTATATAAGGTGTATGTTCTAGGTGCTTCAGATAGTGCTATAATTCTGTGTTTATCTTTCATCTTCTGACTTACTTCGTTTAACATAATATGTTCTAGGTTCATCCATGTTGCTGCAAAGTCCATGATTGTATAATTTCATTTTTTTGTTTGTTTTTTGGGTCATGCCCATTGATGCTCAGGGGTTACCCCTGGCTATGAGCTCAGAAGTCGCTCCAGGCTTGGAAGACTATATGGGACACCAGGGGATCGAACCGTGGTCCGTCCAAGGATAACACAGATGAGGTAGGTACCTTACCTCTAGCGCCACCGCCCGGCCCCGAGTGTATCATTTCTGACTGCCATGTAGTATTCCATTGTGTATAGCTACCACATCTTTTTTTATATTTTATTTTAACACCTTGATTACATGCATAATTGTGTTTGGGTTTCAGTCATGTAAAGAACACCACCCATCACCAGTGCAACATTCACATCACCATTGTCCCAAATCTCCCTCCTCCCCTACCACCCCCAGCCTGTACTCTTGACAGGCTCTTCATTTCCCTCATAAATTCTCATTATTAGGACAGTTCAAAATGTAGTTATTTCTCTAACCAAACTCATCACTCTTTGTGGTGAGCTTCATGAGGTGTGCTGGAACTTCCAGCTCTTTTCTCTTTTGTGTCTGAAAGTCATTATTATTGCAAGAATGTCTTTCATTTTTCTTAAAAAACCCATAGATAAGTGATACCATTCTGCGTTTCTCTCTCTCTCTCTGACTTATTTCACTCAGCATGATAGATTCCATATACATCCATGTGTAGGAAAATTTCATGACTTCATCTCTTCTGACAGCTGCATAATATTCCATTGTGTATATGTACCACAATTTCTTTAGCCATTCGTCTGTTGAAGGGAATCTAGGTTGTTTCCAGAGTCTTGCTATGGTAAATAGTGCTCCAATGAATATAGGTGTAAGGAAGGGGTTTTTGTACTGTATTTTTGTGTTCGTAGGCTATATTCCTAGGAGTGGTAAAGCTGGATCATATAGGAGCTCGATTTCCAGTTTCTGGAGGAATCTCCATATCGCTTTCCATAAAGGTTGAACTACACGGCATTCCCAACAGCAGTGGATAAGAGTTCCTTTCTCTCCACATTCCCGCCAACACTGTTTGTTCTCGTTCTTTGTGATGTGTACCATTCTCTGTGGTGTGAGATGGTACTTCATAGTTGTTTTGATTTGCATCTCCCTGATGACTAGTGATGTGGAGCATTTTTTCATGTGTCTTTTGGCCATTTGTATTTCTTCCTTGTCAAAGTGTCTGTCCATTTCTTCTCCCCATTTTTTGATGGGATTAGATGTTTTATTCTTGTAAAGTTCTGTCAGCGCCTTGTATATTTTGGAAATTAGCCCCTTATCTGATGGGTATTGAGTGAATAGTTTCTCCCACTCAGAGGGAGGTTCTTGTATCCTGGGCACTATTTCATTTGAGGTGCAGAAGCTTCTCAGCTTAATATATTCCCATCTGTTAATCTCTGCTTTCACCTGCTTGGAGAGTGCATTTTCCTCCTTGAATATGCTTGTAGTCTCAATGTCCTGGAGTGCTTTGCCTACGTGTTGTTCTATGTATTTTATGATT